>WOGR01002672.1:0-17031 GCA_015342045.1 Leptinotarsa lineolata | reverse complement strand
CAGATCAAATGTGCTCAGAAATGTATGGAGATTTTAAAAATAATTTTTATTTCAAGATAAAGCAGTGGCGTACTATTTTTTTCGCCAAAAATATACATTTTAAAACTCGTACGTACGCCACTGGCAGAGAAAATTAAGAAAATTGTACATCAGAAAATGCGCCTTGAGGCATGGAATATATGTACTAAATATGCCAAAGATGTCTACAAAATTGTCTCAGTTATTATTGAAAAACTGATTATTTTTGAAAACTTTGCCACCCTGTATCTCAAAAGTTGAGGCGTTTGGGACATACGTCCATAAAAAGTTTTTTCTTAAAATGGGTCTGAGAATTACCTCCTTGAATATTAGCATGTATTTATGGAACACCCCTTGGAACTATTCGGGTTAATTTTGTTCATATATTCTCACCAATTTGTAACAGTGTTACCTCATCGTGTTAGGAATCACACGTTAAAAGGTAAGACCTCGTTACTCCCAAGGTCGCACAATTTTCGACTTTTGATAGTTGTCGTTCGTATGGGTGCGACATCGACAGCTGGTTAACGGGAAAACAGATTTTCAAACAGATTCACTATAGTTGAAGTTTTGTCCAGTGGTTGTTTTTGAAATATTCGCCAAAAACTGAAATTGTAGAATTTCGTTTTTCATCTATACCGCCTCCATTTCGAATGATATAAAAAAACATGGTTCCATATTTGTTATATTCTGCTATAAAATAATTTGCAATGCAACGTTTATTCATTAGATTTTTTCATCAACTTTTTTCATACAGACCTTTAGTTTTTTCATCGATTTTTATAGCCACTGGTCTGTAGGTATTTAGAAAAATAAAGTTGATGATGAAATATAATGTACGAAACGTCGCATTGCAAATTTTTTTTTTATATCAGATAATAAGAAATATGAAACAGTATTGAGAGTTTCTCTACCTTGTTTATATTATTCGAAGTGGAGGCAGTAGAACCAAAAACGAAATTCGGAAATTCAAGTTTTTGGCGATTATTTCAAAAACAACCACTGATATTCTCAATTATTCCAGTCTAATTCAACTGACTTTGTAGGTTTTACGGTTTCCGAAATAGCAGATCAGCTAAAAAAACTGCCTGTATATTTGACATCAATTATGTATTTCAGCCTTTACAAAAAACGCTAATACGCTTCGAAACGTCGGTTATTTCGAAAGTTTTTGGACTGACTTTGATAACTGTACTCACTTGTTCCCATTACTTCTCTCAAGAATAATTCAAAAACTCATGAAATACACAAACATGATAGTGTATCAGTGAGTTTGAGTATTGAAATTCACTTACTCAAACAGTATTTTCAATACAATTTATCAATTACCCAGGCACAGAATATGTGATTTGATAAGTAGGATGTGATATCAAGAAGCATGTGCCTACCTTACAGAAAATGAATAACAGGGATGACGTTGAAAGGCAATCACATGTTGATTTCTCTTTACCGGAACGTGATCTGTCGTTTTCTCAGGAATTGAGTAATGATTTCAGGTATACTGAACGTTGCGTCTTGTGAATTACGAATAGAAATAAATGCATATGAAAGAAAAATGTTTTTTGGAGATGCCATCAGGTAAATGAGATTTCGCAAGGTGTTTTTATACTTCGATTGTTGAAGAAAGACATATTTTCGAATGGTCTGCCTATCTTTGGAATTTTTCGATTCAAATTTCTCACATAGATAACAAATGATTAGGAGGAAAAACCACATCTAGGATTTCAACGAAATTTTTTAGGTGTTCCACAAAGTTCGAACCTTATTGGACCCTGGTACATAATTCATATTACCAATTCAAAAACCGGTTCAAAAACTTCAGATGTTACGATTATTTCAACAGTTTTACCCATAATGCTACAGAACAAAGCATAAATATTATGAATAAAGATTTGAATAACTTTATATAGAAAAAATATGCTTTGGAAGAAAATACTTCCAAATACTCTGTGATTGAATTTTAAAGAAAAGTAACAAGATCAAAAATCGGTGAACTGATCATGAAAATTGGCGACACTGTTTACCTGTCGTGAATCAGATGAAAAATCTAGAAGATTTCGTCGTCGAACACTGTCATTTGATACCTATATTGAGGTAGTTGTGAAACAATATGTAATCCGTCATTTCACAGCTTCGTCCATAATGAATTTATAATGATACGTAATTCATTAAATTTTATTGTCATTGAAACTAAATGTGTGTACCAGATATCAGATCAATCTGTCAACAGGGAGAGGGTCAAACTTTAATTACTAAATATGACCCAAACAAAGAAACAGGGCAAACTAGATGAAAACGTTCAATTAAAAACAAAACAGAAAATTGCTTCTGATGGAAAATGACGATATTATTTGTTGGGAGAGACATTACCTAGGCAGATAAGGGAGTTTTGACGTGAGTACAGAAAAATTTATTACCTGAACGAAACTTGGCTTGCCGATGGATATACCGTTGGAAATACTCACCCTCTACTACATTCAACTAGTACACCGAGCTCAGAACACTACTTCGAAATCAATTGCTGTAGACAACTTCAGAAGATATTTTATATTTTACTGCCACAGCTGAGTTCAGTAACTAGTCGTGATGAGAGATAAATGGCTACAGTGTCAGGCATCTTATATTTTGAAAGTCGAGTTGATATCAATGGTAAATTGAATAATTTTTCTGTAGTTTAACACATTCGTGATTGATAGTATATGAATTCGTAAGGTAAACTGTTCAACTGAATGTTTGAGTTTAAGTATTGGTGAAGTCATTCAAAAATAGCAATAATTCAAAGTAAAAGGTATGTTTTGTGATATTTGTGAAAAATTCAAAGTTTTCTGCGTTACTGGATGTAGAACAATTTACGCCTCTGAAAACAGGTAGGTATGTCCCGTAAAATGGAGGGGATAAGAGAGACATGAGTGTTTTCAATATCCAGAAAAAACTGGACTAGGTTTTCTGGTGCATCTGTAACTCATATTTGATGTCATCAAATATGATCCACTGGCTTTGCCAGATGAATCTATCCCAAATGCCTTACTGAGAGTTGACTGGTAGAAATCTGTAGTACTTTCAATAAGTTGAAGCAAATCCACAAAAAGAAAAAAATATATGCTTTTTCTATTTCATGGTTTTCATGTTTTATACTACATCACATTCCAAACAATTTTTTATCTTCCTCATAAATTTCATTCGCAACATTCGCTTTCAAATCTTGACATCACTTCGAATGAATCTATTTAAGATAATGCTGATAATAATCACTTAACAATTCTTCATTACTATCACTATCACTTCTGATCGATAAAATATACATTAATTCCAGAATTGCATAAAAATACGGAAAATAATCCACTTTTTTCATGATCAAACGAATTTTATGAAGTTTCGACATAAGTTTTATTTTTTCGTTTGAATTGAAAAGGAAATGATTTTAGGAGAGATCAGTATTTTGGAAAAACACTTTCTGGCTTTCAACTTCTTCGTCATCCATCAGCCAGTGGAAAGTCACTCTCTTTTTCCTCTCTTTGAAATATTTCACTTTTTTTCAATAATGAAGAAGTAGAAAGCCAAAAGTGTTTTATTACAAAAAATATCAATTTTTTATTGTTTTCAGTTGAAGAAATGGGTATATAAAAAACCAGTTTGGAAAAATCCGCAATTTTTTACTTTTTTTCATCACTGAAACTTCTATTTAAAATCTGAAATAGTTTCAAAGTTCATCTACACGTTCCAGTTCATCACCAAAAATAAGAAACTCTGTAATTGTAAATTACAGAGCTGGAGAGCTGTGTTCAAAACTAAACTTGTCAAGTGGTTCCCATGTCAAGGAAATCATCTGACTTTAAAGAATTTTGTTGAAATCATTCGAATAAATCGAAAAACAATTCACTAGTTCTCCATTTAAATATTTAGGACCACCGGTTCACGGCTCTTGTCAATTTTGTGATTCTGGGTCAATAAGAATATTACTCAGGGTTTACTAGAACCAACAAAACTGTTTTCTTTCACAAAATCCAGTCGGGTGAACAAAAAAAAATTTCATATTTTCAATGGGGATATTGAAGTAATTGTAACAATTTTGTATGAAAACTGATCGATAATGTCAGAAAAGAAATAAAAATAGATATTTCTCATAATTATATTATGAATATTATGTTTTTCTGATAGTCAACTCGAGAATCAGCATACTTATTTGAAGTTTTCAATTAAAATTTCAGCGGCCAGATAAATAAACCATAAGTTAGTGCATGTATTGTTACGGAAGTTATCCACATTTTGTGTCTGAAACGTTTTCTGGTTAAGTGAAGTTTTGAAAGTGCTCAATGAATTTTCAACATATCAATAACACTCCGAGGTGGGTATGACATGTGTTCCAGGCACAAAAATCAACAGGCCACGTGCCTCTCATGTTCAAATATTTTCCGACTGCGTAGCAGAGGTTTACTTTAAAAGTGTTTCAACAACAGCTGCTGTACCGAAATTAGTTTTCCAACGAACGTAATATTTAGCGAAATTTTTGAAGCTGTGATTGTTTTACCGACATTATTATATAACCAATTCAAATAAGACTCTCAGAACTACCCACCTGATCAAGTAACTGTTTTGCATGCAACTATTGATTTAATTTTCTATGCAGGAATTTTATAACATTATAATATTAATTTTCAAATATTAAGCTAAAAAATGTGATACCGATTAGATATTAATATCTTTCAAGTAATTTTCCAATTAATATTGTTATTTTTGTAGGTGAGTTTTCAATAATGAAAATATAAGTACCCAGTACTCTCACTTATGCAAGCAGCTTCATCGGCCCAGAATCTGTCATTGGCATTGCTTTAGGCTTTACCAAACAAACATTGAACACCTGGATGGCAAGAAGATTTGTGAACTTCTGGCAGAATCTTTTCGAAATGGCTCACTCCAAAGCGTTTATTCACCCTTTGAAGCTTGATACCGAACAGTTGTTGGACTACAATGGGGATGAACTACGATGTCTAACAGTGAATCATCGTATGCAGATATTCACAGTGGGTGTCGCCTCTGTTTGGAGCCGTACTCTTACCATCTGACCCGAAAGACCACTCAATATGCAAACTAATCGGCTTCGTTGGGAATCTGGATTTATTCAGTCGAATTTGAATAGGTGTGAGCCACAATAAACCCTTGCGGGTTGTGGTGGAGGTTCGAATGAACCCACTCACTTTTGACCTAACGTAACCTAACCTAAGTACAATTGAATATTCCGTAGTTCTTGAAAAAATGAATATTTCTAATAAAAATTCGAAACATTCACCCCTCCCAACGTCCTTCTCCTGGAAGAATGAAAATGAATGTGTTCCTGGCCAATTCCAAGACCAACATTGAATAATATCCAAATAGACATATGTGTCCTACTGCTGGACGAACTAGAAGCATATACAAGATTATTTTATGAACATTCTTGCAGAAATATGTGTTGGAATAATTCAATTTCTATCGAGGTATTAACTGGAAAAGTGATTTCTAACAGGTATTTGTCACATTCTACTGTGAGATGTGAATGTTTCAAATTTCAATTCAAAATATTCTTTTTTTTCATACGTCTGAATCGCTCTTCAACATAGTAATTAGATTGATTTTGATGTATTACTTCAATTACACTTCATAATTGCATAATTGCACTCTTTCAACAATTTCATATTTTACATCAATCATATTCCGTTATGCAAAAAGTCGAGTAAATTTTTTGGAAAGAAAGTTTTTGTATAGAGTTACTTCTTTTAAAATTGATTGCTTCCTTCCTTTCTTTGGAAGATTTCCACATTTTTTATATCAAGATGGAGTAGTTAAAAATCGAAAACTTCTCAAAAAATCAATTACTCCTAAAAATATAACTCTTTCAATTTAAGCAAGATTCCTTGGCTGGAATTTATTCAAATAAGCGAATGAGTATCAATGCAATGTCATTGGTAACATCAGTAGATCAAACTCATTCCGTGACATAAAAATCGTAATTTCATGAATGAGTTGGGTGTTTTTTCTTATAATGTTATCCAGATTGATACTGAAGAGCCCTAAGGCAAGTGTCTTACAGAGAAACATCGATGTCTACCAGTGAGGATGACAGTGTTCCATGTAAGTGAATTTTTTACCTTTCATTCAGTATATTGTGTAGGAATCCTGTGAATAATATCTGGTTCAATTCTATAACGAATGTTTGGAATACAAACTGAAAGTGAAGAAAAGTGTTTTTGTATAATTCAGTGTACATATAAAAGTATTTGTTTCGAAATAAAAGTATTTGTTTCGAAAGAATTTTTCTTTCGAGTAATTCGATGTTTATATGGAAGTAGCTGTTTCAGCAGGGCTTTTTCCTTCAGTTTGTGTCTGAAAGTTACTTCTTTGTATGATCTACATATCTATGTATAAAGTTACGTCTTTCAAAATTGATTGCTTCCTTCCTTCCTTTGGAAGATTCCCACATTTTTTTATCAATATGGAGTATTTGAAATCCAAAAACTTTCTTTAGCAAAAAATCAATCACTCTCAAAAACGTAACCCTTTCAATTTAAGTCAAGTAGATATTTCATTGATTTCAGTCATGTAGTAAATTTTATCATATTCTTTTTTCACATATTTCGATCTGTTGATGTCGAACAATATCAAACATGTCAAAAAATGAAATGTGTTTTTTTGTACATTTCAATTCAACTATTTCAGTAGGTTACTGTTCACTTGTCGCTTTCTGTTGGAACTTCCAGTAAAACCAATCTAATCTCTGCAACTTGACGTCAAGAATTCTTCGAACTATTCTCATTCATAGAATAAATTCATCATTTCATCATAGTGGTGGTCTTGTGGTACAATGGGAAGAGGAAAGAAATACATGTTTGTACTCATCAACAGGACATTGGTCCTAAGCTGATATCATACACAAGAAAAAACACTGGTTTAGGAGGAAATTCAAAGGAGCCGCATATATGTTGTCCAACAACGTATTCAGTCAAGCCAGCGTAGAGATACGTAACATATGGAAACCCATAATCAAACGGAAAATGGGCAACTCCCGCCAAAAGGTCATCTCCCGCTAAACCGGTGAAGAGGAGAGGGGGCAGAGGAGATACGTGAAATTACTCGAATGACCCATGAATAATCATCTTTTGGAAAAGTCGGTGCAGTCATCACCCGAAGACGATTGTGGATACCAACAATCGAAACGTCGTGAAGTAACTTGGCTTGAAATCTGTTATTTTTTAATTTTATTTTTTTATTTGTTCAATTGTTCAATTTTTTACTTGTTTCCTCAGTTCACTGTTAATTCATTTCAGGGTTTTATTTGCTCAATATATTTGTTATTTTCAGTTATTCTTTCATAATTTTCAATTGTATTAGGTTTTTCAGGGATTTCAAATCATTTTGGACAATGGAAACCCAAACTAATGAAATTTTGTAATGTTCATCGACAAAAATTGATATTTTGAGAATCTCTTGTATTGAATTAGAAACTGAACCGCTGTTTTCAGTTATATGAACAATATGAAGAATATAAATATCAATTTCTCCAAAACATGTGAATTTTTTTCATAAAAAATATCCTATTATTGCGCTGTTCAATAAACATAAAACAGAAAGTCATATTTCTAATCCTATAATAATAATAATTTATAAGCTTCATTGTCAGAAGAATAAATCTTATCAACAAAGCATGTGTGAATAAGAAAGAAAAATATATACAAGCAGTAATTAAAATTAAAACCTATGAAATTATCCATACGTATATATACACACACATATACATATGAAAATATGCTGAAAACACCTGTTTACCACAATCAACAAAATGACCACATGTGTAAAATGCGGTAATATGAATTATAAGACAGAAATTACACGAAACGTGAAAATAGTGTAAGTTATTGCAGATGCTAAAGTGGAAGTCATCATCATAAAATTCGTCCAAACTATAATAGGTCTCTCATACTTTGATTACCTTTCTGGATTCTGAGGGGCTTTCTATACATTCAACGTTATTTGACAGGTGGATGAATATTTTTAGGCCATTATAAATTACTGAGCTTTCGGTGAGTCTTGAGGTGGGTATAGGCAGTCTGAAATCGTCAGTCTGTCTGACGAGTGGAATAGTTGAAGGAGACCAAAGGGAATTTAATCTCTATGCTTGTTCATCAAACAAGCCTTTTCTAATATAAAAATGGCATTAACTGTCAAAATATTATTTGCAATGAATATAAGCCTACAGGAGTCTTGTTGGTTTTTTTGAAGAGACAACGTATCGCTCTTTTTGAAGTACAAACAAAAAATTCATATGGGTTCTGAAACATACTTTCCAAAACGGAATCCCGCATCCCAAGTGTGCATACTAGTGAATAGTAGACATATTCAGCTGCAGAATATCCCGATTCTCTAGAAGTTATTCTTACCGCAAAGCATCCCGGATCACCCTCCTTTGGAACAGTGGATATGATAGAAAATATGAGCCTGAATAGTCTGAAACGAAAAATCAGATAATATTTCAAGAAAGAGCATTTCATATCGAAAACAAATTTTGAAATACACCATACACAAGTTTCAAAAATTCTCATATAGACCTAGTTTCAGTAATGAATCAAAATATAGATACTCCAAGTCGAATGAAATTCCATTCTTTCTAAATATAAAAAAACTTGCAAACATCTGTGAATTTTTACTCGAGTTGCATTGATGAAGACATGCCCCTACAACAAATAATTCTGAATGCAACTTCGAGAAAGCATGTAGTTTTTGGAACTATGACCGAGAAAATCAATATAAGCTGCTAATTTTTGAGAGCCAAGTCTGATACTGCTTTTGATTCAGCCACTACTTCAGGATCTGCACTTATTCTATACAGTGTGTAAAAGCCAAATGAAATAAATCCATTATCTTGGTTACTGTATATATTTTTAAAAAAATCCCAATACACGTCAACCCCCGTCGAATGAGAAGTACAACCTTTGATTTTTTTAATGGGAAGTATGAGCTCGTGATATATCGTTTGAAAAATCTCTTCATTCTCTATTTAAAAATGTTATCGCTTTCAAGTTTATTGCCACAATTGAGATAAAATAAATCAAAATCATGTGGTTACCGAAATTCGATAAAATACACTCAAAACTTTTTGTAATATACTCAAAACTTATTTCATGTTGAGGTATTGATAATGAGAAAGTAAGCAAAAACCAAAGCAATGTTCTTTTTAGATTGTATCCTTCAAAATACTGTAAATAATTTTCGTGGCAACGTTACTTTAGAACGCCTTGTCAAATTGTTTTGTATGTTACAACATTAGTTGTCAGTATTTCAATTCAAGCTTGGAGTTTGTTAACTTCAAGTCTGACAAATGGTAAGAATAACGAAAATGCATAAAATAACAGTTTTACAAATGATTGCTCACTGAGATAAAACCCGAACACAATAGGAAGTAGCTCGCCTATTCCATGAGAAATTTACCAATTCACCGCCCATATCTCAAAGAACAATAAGCAAAGTGAAGAAGCAGTTTCGCGAGTTGGGTCATGTGGGGCAGATAGAAAAAGCAGCTGCCAATGCAATGAGAGATGAACTCAAATCAGCTGTGATGCTTGAATTTGAGGAAAACACACATACATCGAGTAGACAGTCATTCACTACATTCAATGTTAGCCATACATCGATAGTAAATATATTAAAAGAAAATAAAACGCATCCCTATCAAATAATACCTACTCGGGAGCTCATGGGAGACGATTTTGATAAAAAAACTTATTTTTATGAGCAAATGATGGACATGTTGGATAACAATATCATCCAATTAGAAGCGTTATGTTTTCTGATAGTACTTTTTTTCTTAACGGTCATGCTAATCGGCAAAATTGCCGCTACTGGTCAACGGAAAATCCTCACTGGATGAGAGAAGAACACACGTAATACCCTCAAAAGGTTAATGTTTGGGCAGGGATCGTAGGAAACCATATCATTGGTCCCTTTTCCATTGAGGGCAATTCGTATGGCGACAATTATTTGGCACTCCAAGTTCAGCAAATTTATATCCTGATTCAGGAAACCATCATGTTCCAGTGAATACGATATGGTTCCAGCAAGATGGAGCTTTACCACATTACCAAGTTAATGTCCGGCGATACCTCGATACAACATTTCCCAATCGGTGGATAGGGAGGCGAGGATCGATTGAATGGCCAGCGCGATCACCTGATCTTTCTTTCTTCATTAGTTTTTTTTTATTGGGATATGTAAAGAGCAATGTGTACAAAACTGAACCTTCATATATAAATATCTTGAAAGAACGAATAACGCATGCGATTAGGTCGATCATGCCTGATATGTTAAATAATGTTAGAAGACAGTTTTATTTGAGATTAGGATGTTGCCGGAATGTTTGCGGTAAGCATTCTGAACATCTACTCCGTTAACATAGTTCTTTTTTGTATTCTAAATTTCATTACGTTTTGCATTACATTTTAGTTTTTGAGTGTATCTAATTCCGGTAACCACATGATTTTAATTTATTTCATGTTAATTGTTCCAATAACTTCGAAAGCAATAATATTTTTGAATAGAAAATGAACTGACCTTTCAAACGATATATCACGAACCTTTACATCCTATTGAAAAAATTGGAGGTTGTTCCTGTTATTCAAAGAGAGTTGAAGGTAGGGGTAGCATTTCTACGTTGAAAAATGTCAAATTATAATTCAAATTTGACGTGTTTCGGAATTTTTTTCAAATATGTACAGTAACCGATATAATGAATTCATTCCATTTTACTTTAACACACTGTATATAAGAGAATACGTGCATCTTCATTCCCAAATAACTTCTTTATATATTCCTGTTGGGAATCACACGTTAAAAGGTAAGACCTCGTTAGTCCTTAGCTCGCACAACTTCTGAGTGTTGTCATTCGTATGAGGGCGACAGCTGATTGACGGTAAAACAGAACAGATATAGACGAGGAATTATGAAACTTTCCAATGGAACACCATCAAAATTAACTTTTTTCAAATGTTTGAATGATTTGATTCTAACGAATTGTTCTTTCCTGAAATATAGCCGTCGAATACTTGCAGGAATATACGTCAGACTACCAACTCATCAAGGAGTTTTCCATTTGAATCAAGTATTCAGCCTCTTTTTCAAGTGAAGAAAATGAAAATGTGCGTTATTTCTATCACCAATTCGTTTTCAAATGATACAGTGATTATGAAGCAATTCATTTCGGATGTTCTGTTTTTCAATTTTTTTTTCCTGAAACACATCAGTATAATGAGCATTCTTATTGAAAATTCTCCCACGTTAATGACATTAACAGTTTCCCAACCCCTCACAATGAAATCAAAACCATAGCAATGCTTTGAGTTTTGATTAACTTCAACAAACAACAAACTCCCAAACTACGCATTCGCCTGACAAATATCATGTTCCTTCCGACGATTTCACGTGTTTTCAACCTCTGCCGTGCTCGAGCGTGCGCTACAATTTCAACCCCACGTTGCTTCCCCTATATAAGCAAACGTAAACATCGTTACCCTCAGTTAATAGCTAACGCTCTACGACAGCCATCGCAAATTGTGAAGTTATGTCTAGCAGTGAAAATAACTTAGTGCTCATCTCCATCATGCCAGAGAGCAGAAGCAGATCACCTTTGACGCCTTCCCCGTCGAGGGAAATGAGAGGGATCAGGTTGTTTCGTGCCATAGGCAGGAAACTAGTAAGACGTTCCAACGAAGACATCCTCTATCCAGAAGAACCAGATTGCCGATCATCGAGCTCAGATTCTTGTTCTTCCACGTCTACCAACCGGAGTTCGAGAAACAGAAAGGGAGCTAACTCAGGTGACTCGGGGTTCCGATCGTCGTCTCCAAACCACATGTCGAGTAGTTCAAGTGAATCTGGGAGTGACATTCATCAAAGGCCTAGACATCACCACTCGACTTCAGCTGAAAGTATCAGGAAAGTGTTCCAAAATTTGAGTCTGAATGTACGTTCCAGAAGTTGTACCACCAACAAGGAGAAGAGGAAGAACAAGAAGCCTGCTCCGAAGAGGATACTGCGGCAGCCAGTGACTTATACTTATGTGAAAGGACTCTCAGGTTTACCCACGCAGAGGATTCCCATGAACAACAAACTCTTCAACTCGTGCGGGTGCACCACACAGTCAGGTTTGAACAGATAAGTTCTTCATATTACTTTGTACAGACTTCTAGCAATAAGGACTTATCCTATTCAAAAGACTGGCGGTATGATAATATATCAAAGTATCGTGATATCTAGACCTAAGAATTAATCAACTTTTTATATGTTCGTCGTATCAACTATGTATAATGTGAGAATATGAGGGACTTGCTGTAGACTAAATTTGAATTATCACCACACCTTCGACTTTAACAAAGCACCAAGTCATTTTCTGACATTTCTATTTATATTGTTTCGTCATTGACAGAATAAAATGTACAAGAAATTATTGTGAAAAGTTGAAAAGTTGAGAATGTTATATATCAGGAACTTTATCAACTGATTGGACTATATTTTGTGATTAAGGTTCAATGCACTGACTGTACTCGAATATTTATCTCAAACTAGTGCCTTCTAGACTGTCCCTTAATAAATAACAATAAAATATGTTTTCGTTTCATTTCCTCTGTAGATTATTGATCTTCCGTTTTATATATTATGCTACTTAGAATTTTAATGAAAAACAGGTAGTTCACAAATTTTTCTCGAATTATTTATGACTGTTAGAAAATTAATTACTATCAGCCAAACTGACGCTGGAAAGGAAAGTTTAAAAAACAGAGTAGTAGAAACTCAAAAGGTGAGACTCTCATCCTTAACAGAATTCATGCAATGTTAGAGGTGAAATGAAAGAATTTTCAAATCCTCAGGTGGTGAAAATAAGAATAATTTGCAAAATATACATTGGATGGTATTTAACTTGCATCTAAATTTCTTTGTTCATGCAGAATCAATATGCAATGATTTTTTCCAAGATGTGGAACTATGTAGAGCCTGGTGATTTCCTGAATGTTTGAATGATTGGAATAAGATGATTTTGCAAACTACATATTCGATTATATTGAAATTTTTACTTGATTCCTCTCACATTCCAACGATGAAAATTCGAAAAGGGCTCGATTTTGAAGATACGAGGTCAGGAAGTTTTTTCTTATAGGAATCTACTCCAGAACATTCGAGAGTAATCGACAACATCACACAAAACTCTTGTACATACCGGAATATTCCGTAGTGCTTTAAAATATTTGGGAATAGTCCGGAACATTCTGGAACCTCGTAGATTTTTTTATGATATTTCAAACAATTCATCAATCATATATACGAGTAAGAGCCAACCTCGTGAAAACCGTCTAGTAATTTTTGGGTTTATTACCTTCAGAAAGACAGATAGGCAGACAGAAAGACATATACGTATCGATAATGTATTCATTTCAGATAATTTATAAATGTTAGTTTATAATAATTAAAATCACATCATTACGCATTGGATATAACTGTTGAGGGTGTCTGTGAAATATAATATTTCAAGCTTCTGTTTAGCAATTATCTGACTTCAGATGTGAACAAAATATTTGAAATGATTATTTGATTCACAAAAAAAATATTCAATTGAAGATAATGAAAAAGACTGGAGAGATTGATCAAATCTGATCGTTATTTCATTTCTCAATTTTTAAATTGGTATTAAAAGTATAAAATGGAGTGTACAAGTATTTCTTTAAAAAACATTTTTTCGATTAGATTCTAGTTAATTTCATCAGTCAATTTTTAATGGTATTGGTTATTTCAGGGATTTCAAATCATCTTATACATACAATGTTACACAATGGAAGTCCGAACTGATGAAATTCGCCACGAAACTTTATCAATCATTTTCAAACAGATTCTGGTTAGTTTCACGATTGCTAGTTGAAAGCATAGACTCAAAATTTGTAACGTATATGAAAAACACACAAAAATTATTCGTTTTATTCAATAACATTTCCTGAAGAAGTTATTCAGTATTGTTCAATTATGTTTACAGGAATCGATTGTTTGAAATTAGTTCAGGTGTAAGAGTACACTATTTTATTTGTTCTGTACCGGTCTTTATTCAATTTATTATTTGAATTGTTGGAATTTTACTGACATTCTACCTTGAATATCCATCACATTTATTTTGAGAAAGTGAGGTAGTTTTTAGAATATTTGTCATGAAAAATTGAACAAAAATGCTCGATTTTTGAGTGCGCTTATATTTTTACTTAAAACTTATTTTCGAATACATTTGTAATGAGATTAATTATGAGCTCAATATTATTGTCGTCAATTGAATGCAGGCTCGTCCACCATATAGCGAATCAGAACAATTATGGAAATATATACCTCTGTAATCTTTTGTTTAGCTCATTTTTGTTTCCATGAATGTTGTATACAAATGAAGTGGGTGTTATTATCTTTGGCCATCGAAAGAAAATGTAGGTCGTAAGGCAAGGAAAATTTATAATTTCTTTGCTGTAGAAGAAAACAAGTATTAAGGGTTGCTTTTTCCCTTCTTTTTCAAATTATTTCCTAACGTTGATTTGGTCACGTTCATGAATGATAATAATAATAATAGCTTCAATAATGTTAACATATGTCTCTGATGGTATTTAGTTAGAAAATTTCGCACATTAAATGAGGAATCAGAACCGATGACACATTGAACAAATATTCATCTAAAAATTGAAAAAAAATGAAAGAAGGTAGGTATTTGGTGATAATTTTTTTTGATGATCTGGAGTAATCAAATTGAAAAATAAAATTAGTTCAATAATCTAGTGACTAGCTTAGTGATGAAACAAACGTAAACCTTTTTCGTTTGCTTCATGTCGTATTGTTTTGGTGTTGTCTTGAAGTTTTTGCAATATTTTTTTATGTATCTAATATGTCTGATGGCTTTTTAAATAGTTATATTAACACGAAGAAACTACTTTTTGAGCCCTGAAGAGGAATTTAATTGAATTCGAAACGTCGGTCAGAAAACAATTGTTTTTCAAAAATAAATTGATCCTGTTACCCAACCAATTTTCCTTCTCTAAAAAAATATAATTTATCTGAATATGAACGAATACAAACCAACCTAGTTGGAAGAAAAGTTATTGGTGATATTGAAACCAGTATATTTCCTAATTCTTGGATGCGCTTAATCGTGGATTTTGAAATGAACGTTCAGATATTTCTAACGCAACTCATATGTTGTCATTATTTGAGAGAAAAAACTCGTTTAAATTTCTGTCAGGGTACCCACAAAAAATATACACGTAATTAATAGAATGTTTTGTACTTTTTATGGTGAAAGCAGTGGATGTTTTATACTGGATCTTGTCTAATTGAAGACTTGTTCATTTTGTGGAAATTCATGATCCCTTCAATGGAATGAATGAAAACACATTTGTCTAATTTCCACTAGATATTTTATTTTTACCACCGGTTTCGGATTTTATTCTTTCATCAAGTATAAAGACTAACTAATACATTTGAAATCTAAAAACTTGGTTATAGAGAAAGTTTGTTGGTAAGCTGGATGGGGACGTAATTTAATAAAAAGGAGTGCCCTTTATGAAAATTTCAACACTGGAGATTATAGAAACTACCGGGGTTGTCAAACTTATATATGTCTGTTTCCCAGAAGAATTATTTGGACTACAAGCTTTATAATATGTTACCAACAGAAATAAAGACTCTCAATTCACTTTTATCCGATAAAAAAATAAAAAACTTTCTTTTACTACATTGTTTTCATTCGGTTTCTGAGTTTACTGAACATGTTAGGCGTTTTCCTATGCAATTTTGAAATTCTTGCTATGCCTGTCGCAAAATTCTTCTGTTTGATGTTTGATTCTATATTTTATTATATTTATACGTATGTACATCTATGATCCCTAAAGTAATGACTGTGTATGTATTTATAAGTTTTAGAGATGTACACAGCTTCAGCTGTGCGATTGTCTAAAGTGTTTGTGTTTTGTTTTGACTCATGTATCAGATTTCATTCATGTATTTTACTTAGAGAAATTCTGCGATTTTGACTATGTTGTACCTTCTTTTATGACGTATGCTATACACTGCAGTATCTGTTGCATCAATAAATTACTATTACCATCCTGACTCAATAATTACAATCTTCATTTGTATTTATTGCATAAATATTATTCTTGAAATTATAAATAGGAATGAGGTTGGATGGAAGAGCAAGTTTTGTCCATGTTTTGAGCATGAACAAAAAATGAATCCTGCCACTTGATAAGAGCTATGCATGTACTAATTACCTATATATGAACTTATCAATAAAACCAATCATATTATAAATCCAAGAGTGGAGACCTACTACATAAATCGAGTTGCTTGTTTATGGTTACACATTTCAGGTGTTTAATTGATTTATTAATTTCCATGGCTTCCAATAAAGAACCTTGGAATACTTAAGAAGACTATGGATCTACTTATAACTCATGAGCTAGATACTCAAATGAATGCAGAAGGTAATGAACTTTTGCAGGAGGATCTGATACATTTCCAACAGGGCGGTGCTCAACCTCATTATTTTATTTCCGTCCAACAGTGGTTAAACGAGAGATTTCCAGGTAGATGGATTGGCAGAAGGGAAGCAGTTGAATGGCCTTTGAGATCACCGGATTTAAAATCCTTAGATTTTTTGGGGGGGAATCTCGAATCCGTTGTTTATAAAACACAACCTTTGTAACCCCCAGAAGTTTGAAAATGCAAATTAGATATTTTCAATATTTTGGGGTGCCAACACTGGTTTCTGATAGGCTGCTCAGTTTGATACGGGAGGGTGTGAGTAAGTTCAACCCAAGCTTGATTAATAGCTATTACAGATTAAATTACTATTAGTCAAATAAACCAGGAGTTTACTTAACTAATTCGAGTAGTTGGGCGCCAGGTTGCAAAAGGCAAAACCAAAGAGAAAGATATAACTTACACTTAGCTTGGATCAGAAGGCAAAATGAA
>WOGR01002671.1:0-17032 GCA_015342045.1 Leptinotarsa lineolata | reverse complement strand
GAATGAAAGATGGAAAAAAAATTCACTTACATGGAACTCTGCCATCCTCATGGGTAGACACGTGTTTCGTCATAAGACACTTGCCTCAGGGCTCTTCAGTACCAATATGGAAAATATTATAAGAAAAAACATACAATTCATTCATATATTACGATTTTTTATGTCACGGAATAAGTTTGATCTACTTATGTCATCGATGACAGTGTTCTACACTGCAGTTTTAAAATTCGCCTCTTGGATGTTATATTTCACCCAAAAAAGACCATTATTATTATTATTATTTTACTAATTTATTTGAAGGTTTCTAAGTTTATTTCACACCATTTATTTGTTTTCAGTATGTTCGTCTAATAGTAATGTTAGCACAAAATACGATCCTGATCTTCTCAAATCGGATGTGGCTTTGGCAAAAAACAGAGTCTCGAGGCTCAAGAGCGAATTGGAACAAATAAGAAACGAGATGACTTATACTCAGAGAGGAGTCGAAACCTTAACGAAGTAAGTTGAATGACAATATAGTATTCATCAATCCAAATTTCCTTTAAAACTGTCATTTGTCCTGTTCGAGTGAATTTTTTTCCCTGATCCTCAGGAACGAATCTTTACATTTACATTTGGCAGTGTCTCAATAACTCTCCTCATAATGTCAGAGAAAGTCATTATTTGTAGAGAATGAAATGGCGTGTTTCTTACAATTTTTGTTTTCATTCCGAAATGAAGAAGGATTTGCTTTCTGAACATTTAATCCTGAGTAAAATTCATAAATATATTTATCATTAAGTTTCTTGTGATGCACTGTTTGGAACCTTTGGTGTAGTAATGAATCTCACTGGAATTTTATACCAACACCAAACCGTTATTTTTAAAACCTCGACACGTGTTTCGTGGTGGTGATCTATCTTAGACGTGTATATGGCTTTTCCTACGAAGAATCTCTGGCAGTGGATTTTGATACTCATATGTTAATATCATGTTCCATTATTTACTACCTAGCAGGGTAATCTGTTTCACCATATTCGGACATCAGGAATTTGACAGTTTTGACTATTTTTTGAAGTCAACTTATAATACTTGAAATTGAATAGTTAACTGAACCCAGGGGATATTAATCTCTTCAAATAATGAGGTAATTTTTGACTAATCATTTATGCAAAAAATATCAACCCAGTTATATCTCTTTTGCCAATTAAAAAAAGTCACCACATATTAACTCCCAATCACTTACTGGCATGTCTACCTATGCCCTTCTATAGGAAATATTCTCTCATGCACTCGCTTTTTAATCTAATTAATTTACCAGATATTAATCAAACAAGCCAAGTATATTTCCCACCCAATTCGTCAATACCTAATCCACTGGATTTTGAATGTTACAACCTTTACCATCATCTGGTCTAACAGTTCAATACATACATATTGAAAAAGAAGTTTTGAAAATACCTTCAGAAAACGATTTTCATCCAATAAAATATTTTATGTATACTTCGTGTACAGAATGAATGACCTCTTTTATGCTTTCCTTATTGACTTTTATTGATTTTTAAGTTTTACTGTCATTTTCATTGTGATTGTTTCATAATATTTTTAATTTCATTCAGTTTGGTTTGACAAAACATTTTCATTACAATTTTCCAGCGTGGAACAAAAACTCAGCATGCACCAAGGCACCTACTACAACATATCAGAGGCTCAAGCGATCATGGCTGAACTGAGAAACATACAAAAATCACTATCATCCGGCGAAAAGGAAAAAGCAGATCTGATGCAATCTTTAGCAAAACTCAAAGATGATCTCACCAGGTTGCAGCTATCAGAGAGCTCCCCCGACATATCGACATTGAGTTTGCCCCAAGAAAAACTAAGCACCGCCTCGCAAACAGACCTTTCCTGTGAATTGGTTCCTATCGGAACGAGGCTAGCAGAAATGGCGAAAATGAGGTTGGAATATGACGAAGCAAGGAAACGAGTACAGCACATCCAGCAAAAACTAGCAGATCTGGAGGAGAAAGTGCATCCAGGTCAAGTGGAATCCGATAAGGATAGGCTGCTGCTATTCCAGGAAAAGGAACAGCTGCTAAGGGAGCTGAGGAGCATCGCTCCTCGAATGCGGTCCAAAGAAGAGATGACCGGGATTCAATTGGAATGCAAGAGGCTGGAAGAAGATCTGAACAAGGCGTTGGAGATGTCGAACAGGGCCATCGCCGACCGATTGAGGCTCCACGAAGAAAAGCAGTTTTTGCTGCAGCAGTTGAAGGACGGTCTAAGGCAGATGACGCAATTGGAGTCGCAGTTGAAGACGCTTTCTGCTAGCACTCTCTCTGTGAGCAGCAGTTCAAGCCTCGGTTCATTGTCCACCACGAGCAGTAAGGGATCTCTGAGCTCAGGTTTGAGCTTCACGGATATCTACGGAGGTCCTCAATGTATCGGATCGTCTAATTTGGAGAAACCTATAGATATGGCGGATTTACATAAGAGGGTCGAGAGGTTGTTGAAGAACAGCGACAGCATAACACATACTTCGTCTCCCAACAGATCGCAACCATCATTGTCGCCTAGAAGTTCGTTGTCCTCTGTTTCACCCCCAGTGTCACCCATGTATGAGAATCTTCCTGGTCTGATACCACCCCCTACCTACGAGCAAGTGAAGAGAGAAAGACGGTTACAATGTGACCAAAAACAGATTGATGAAAGGTTGGTTGAGCTCAGGCTTTCAAATACGTCCAGTACCGAATACCTTCATAATTATGTGTCGCAACGCGGCTCTATCCCGAGCATATCTCCGCTGACGGATCTGTTGGAGGCGCAAACGAGTAACATGTCCCAAGGTTCAGGACTGGGCAGGCCCTGCAGGTACTCCTACGAGAGCTCAGGAGATCCACCACTCTCGCCTATATCCGAGACTTCGCCTGCTATCGATCACGATGAGATGTTACAAGGAGTTGCTCTATCCAGGACGTCGTCCTCCGGTACTAATACGAGATCTGTTTCTGCCGCCGTTAGCGACGAGTCCGTGGCTGGAGATTCGGGTGTGTTCGAGGCGTCTCACAGGAAAAGAGCCTCCGCAGCGTTTGCTTCTGACATTGATGTCGAAACCGCGCAAGTACAAATTAAGATTAAATATATCACGACTGAAAGTATGCTCAACATTACTATAGAGAAGGCGAGGAACTTGAGTGCTTTGATGATACCGGAAGATTCGGAAGTGTGAGTATATCTGTTAATTATTAACAATTTTCTCTGTGTAACTGGAAAGATGTATATAGGACTCAAAATATTGATGGTGCCTTCAAATTATTTTTTCAATACATTGAATTTTATGAAGACGTAGAAGAAAAACCAATTTTTCTTAAACCTGATATCGGTATTTAGTAAAATTTCGAGTTGAATGTATTAATTTGACGAAATTTCGAATTCAAAATAATAATTTTAAAAAATCAGTATCAATATGGAATTTTGTTAAATTCCGACATCCACCTCGAAATTTTATTGAATTCCGATATGTGATTGGCTGAGACTTGATGAAAATCCAAAACGTATTGAAGTAACACTTTATTGTGAAAATTTCACTAAGCAGTTTGCAAAACTGCAACATGTGTTTCACAATACATAATGTATTGTGACGGTCGAAGATGCTGTTGTATAGCAAAACAACGTATCGCAGTTTTGTAAACTTTCAAGTTATAATGTATTTTCATCAAGTATCGTTCAGATCTATCACCTACTATCAAACTGTGATCCTGATGTGATATATATCACATCACATATATCATGTAGTCTCTGGTTCTGAAAGACTTTGTCTGTGTTATCATGTCTATAGTAAAATTCATTACTTGAAAATGATATATTTCATTTATATTTGTTCACTTTTATAGTATCTAACATTTAGTATTCTGAATTGGGTAAAACATGTACAACTGACACAGTTGAAATGTTCTGTTTTCTTCAGATATGTGAAAACGGCACTGTTACCCGCAATACCCACCCCTCCTTCGGTATTTTCCACGAAGAGTGTCAGAGATTTGAAGAAGGCCACGTTTGCGGAAGTATTCAATGTATCTGTTCCCGCCAATAAGATTTTTGCCAAGACACTTCAAGTAAATGTGTGGAATAAATTGGCAAACCTGCAAGAAAAATGTGTGGTGAGTTGAATTTCTGTTTTTGATATATTTTTGAAGATTATTTTCATTGGTTTGAGAATTGATATACACGGCACTATTGTGCACATATTTTTTCAATAAGGTTTTGGAAAAGCTCATCTACAAATGATTGAACTATAACTCCCATTATCCAGATATTTTGGATATGTATTCGAAACTAAATCAACCATTTTGCACTGGAAATGTTAAAATTCCTCATAAATTTTAATCTTCAAATTTTTAGACAAGAATTTATTGTTAATGACTCTCATTTTCACATTTACATTGAATTTTGAAGTCATTGTGACCCAAAGGACTAAGGATTTGCAGTGTTAGCCATTAGTGAAAAATGGAAAAATATAAGTAAACATGCTGGGTTACTTTATTCTAACCATTGAATAGAAATAAAGTGTGTTTTGGAAACATATTGAAATATTGAAAATGTTTGAAAATACCGAAAATAACTGGACCGAAATAGAGTTAGTTAAAATAGAAATAAAAGGGGAGGAAAATTCAGTTGAAATAAATTACCCATAAGTATAAAAAATTATGAGAATGCTGATTTGTAGTGAAACAAAATATTATGACTTGAAATGAAATTGAATTAAATATATGGGTTAAACAATAAGTTAAATTTCAATTATATACAAGCAATAAAAATGCAATAGGAGTAAAATGAAATTATGTAGTTAAATGAAGAAAAAAAAAAGGAAAATGAGAATAAATTTCAAACAAGGTTACTTCATGGCGTTTTGTCCTCGTTCTCGGGGATCGCCTACCCCTATTTATAGGTCACTTGGGCGTTTTCACTTCTTCCCTGACTGTCGGTCTTCGGTTCAGTGCATCATAGACTGTTTCCCCTCATGAGTACAGGTTTCCATATATTTCGTATCTCCACAGTAGTCTGGCTAAAGGCATCTATGATCAACACGTAAGCATCTTTTTTGAAATTCCTCCTGAACCAGTGAATCTTCCTTAGAGCCGCAATTTGCGTTTGGTGGCTTGGTTTTTGTGAGGCTGTTACGAATGCTGTTCCCAGATCTGCCTTTCCTCTTTGAGGGGCTATTGTTGTTGTCTATAGCTGAAGTCTGTTCCACCAGCTTTTTGGAGTAACCATTCTGCTGAAAATCTTTTCTGATGTGGCTTTGTTCATTATCGGGACTTTTATTTGTGTCACAAAGCTCGAATGCATACCAAATATACTCATGTGAAAAACACATCCATCTGGGAATCATTGCAGGTATTCACCTTGGCCACATATCCATTTCAAAATCAGTAAATAAATATCATGAATATGTGAATATTGCTGTTATTGCATAAACTTCAAACACCTGAGTAAAAACTAACAAATAGATACTGTGCACAAATTACGTATTTGAAAGGAAAATGATACAAAGTATTTTGAATAAATAACGAGACCATTAAAATTTCCGTTTCGGGAATCATTGGTTACACCTCCATCGGAAATATGTAATTTTTTTTGACGTTTGCCTGAAACCATTCAGATTTCAGTTTTTCTATTGTTTATTTTAACTGACGATAGGTTACTGATTCATTAGACTTTTTTTGAAAAGTTTTTATTGGGCGGTTATTTTTCGGGATGAATTTTCAGTTTCCCCTTTATTACACTTTAGAACAGATTCTCTGTTGATTAATATTTATTCAATTTTCAGGTTGTGGAAGGGTATATACCCAGATAATTTACCTGGATTAACTAAAAAATTAGGAATTATTCCTTCCAAAATTTATTCATCTTTCAATATTTAATAAAACAAGATATTTACTAGTTTGTTGTTTACTACTACTGATTCGTTTTCTGGTGTTGTCCCGAAGTTTTGCAATGTTTTTTATTTTTTTTTAATGTATCAAATATGTCTGATGATTTTTAAAATAGTAATATCAACACGAAGAAAATACATTTGGAGCCCTGAAGGCTGTTAATTAAATTCGAAACGTCGGCAATAAACAATTGTTTTTTTCTGAAAAAATTGATCCTGTTACCCAACCAACCTTTCTTCACTAGATTTTTACGTTGTTGTTTTTGTATAATTTTGTTGAACATTACAATTTTAAAGTGAAAGATGGCAGGAGATGTGTTTCTTAAAATTCGAATTTCCAAACCTGAATCTCAAAAAATCTCGAATTTTGTAGGGTAAATATTACAGTTTGACCAATTACCGATTTTGATTATTGGTTATTGGTTAGTAGAAAACAAAATAGTTTTTCTATAACGTGTTTAGGTATTACTTTTTGTTTTTCAAATTAAGTAATAACTTTTTTACGGTTTCAGGGTTGTGCACAAGTGAGCTTAGCAGATTTCAACATCTACAATGTTTCTCAGAAATGGTACAACATTCTTTCACTCCAAGGTGACCTACCCTCAAACACGGCCCATCTAAAGCAAGAAGTTGTTTCTCCTCTCCGGGAGAAATCCGAAAACGATTCATCTTACAAACAAATGAATAAAGAAGAAAGTTCTGATGATTCCACTATCATATCATCTCAAACGTCAACTTTAACAAGAAACCAAGAGACAGTTTTCCCACCAACCATCAATCTTAATTTTGATGAGTTGTATAATTGTTTCAAGGATTCTGAAGAGTATGCCAGTGATGATTCTGATGAAGATTTGGAAGATGGCGAGGATTGCGATGAAGAAGGAATTACGGTGGAGTTTAGGTGAGTCATTATTAACTCTTGGTTTCGAAATACATACAGTTGGAAATATTCATCTGTAAAATCATGAGTTATTTTTCTTCGATATCCTCTACAGTTCTTAAGTAAGTTTGCAATTTTGGTTAGCTTGTGGTCGGTAGACTTAATAGTCACTGCATCTGTTGCATTCATGATCTACACAACAGTTTTTTTTTTAATTAACGAGAATTCAAAATTCATGCAGACAAATTGTCAAGTGTATTGCTTGTAATCTTGATAACCAAGCCTTATTTGTGAACTTTTGGAAAGAAGGAAAGGTAACGAAGGTTCTTTTTAAAACGAGGTAGATCACAAATAACTAAATTGTAAGACATGGCTTTTAAGTTTGGTTAATGACATTTGTAGCAGTATTCTTTACTAAAATTTTTATTTTCTGCATTTTGAAGCCTGCAATTTATAGTTCTTAAATCATTTTTGAGTATAAAGGGTAAATACTATCCTAATTTTAGTCCTGTAACCCAAAATTACACTAAAAGGTGACTTGATAGAACAACCACATCTCTTGTGAACTTTCCCTCCAAAAGTTGTGTTATACGTTTCAATGCCACTTTAAGGATGTTTCTTCAAAAAATCTTTGACTCTATTGTCATAGAGTTTTAGGAATATTTTCATTTGATGTATTTTCTGTTAGGACGGCAAAAGAATATACAGGCTTTATCAATAAAATATGCAAAATAAAACACATAATTTTTATATTGAATCCATTTCTTCTATAAGTGAAGAAAGATAGTAAAACAGTGAAAGTTTGCGTTCGATCAACGAGAATTCTTGTTTGAATGATGACTTGCGCTCAGTTCATCAAAGAGAGATAACTATACAAACATGAGTCTTCGGTGATTTCTCAGATTTTATGAAATTGAATCAAAATCGTTATATTTGTTTTCACTATGGGCGAATTTTGAAAACGTAATCCATTCTTCATTTAAAAGTTAGTTCGGTTGGATTGGTAGCTACATCAATTTTTTTTCATTCGTTTGTTGTCTCGTAGGGTATCTCCTACAACTACTTAGTTTAAGAACATTTTATTTCTTCACTGATTATTATTCAGGATTATTAATTTTTCATAACTTTCATGTAGTTAATAAATTCTATCGCATATCTGTTTTCTTTCGAAAAGCATTGAGAACTTAACTCTTAAGACACAACCAAATGTTTTGTTTTTTTACAATCTGTAACACCCTTATCAAGTCGAGTCGAATAAGGGTCGAGTGGATACTTTATAACCAACTATGAATTGTCATTGAAGATTATTTTCAAGGGTGAGAACACATTTTTCAACCGAGGTATTTATCAGTCCTTTCTGGAAGTCCGTACCGATAACTGCAAACCTCTCTATAGTTACTTTGTAATTTTATATTCGCGTTTTTGTTTGTCATTGTTTCCTTTTTGTGTTTATAAATTTTATCGTTGAGAAACGCTATGTAAATAATAATTCACCTATCACCAGTCCCGACAGTCTTATATTAGATGTTCGATTTGATGCATATACAGGGTGTCCGATATAAAACTCCGCGGGAAAATATCTAAAAAATGAAAAAGAATATCCATATTTCGTGGAAGTAGATAATTTTGGTATCAAAAGGTCCTCTTATTTACGTAGAGGCCAGCACTAGGCGTCATCCGTTAGGGGGTCGCGACACCGACGCCAATTTTTTTAAATGGTAACCCAGTATTTTCAATTAGTTTTTGAATTCTGCAATAAATTCTGAATTCAGCCATATAGCACACTTGTAGTTTTCGTTGAATACTGATGAAAAAAAGGAATTTTATTGCGTATTATAAAGGGGGCCATGAATAAGTCAAAATGAATGCAATAATACAAGTTTTAATAAAATGAATCTATCAGTTATGATTTCATTGTCTGTTCAATTTTATCTAGTTGCGTATTTCTGTACAAATTAAAATAAATGTTTCAAATTACCAAAAAATATGTTACTTTGATCATAACTCGACTAACATGATGATAACGAAATCAATTAATGATAACAAGAATCATTTTAGTAAGTGTTCGAACTGCCTCTCTTCACGTAGAATACACATATTGCATCTTTTTAGTAATTCCCGATTCGTGACAGCTAAAAGCGTCTCTCGCGTTATGGCAGCACAAACATTTGTGATACTATTTTTCAAATCCTCTACATTTTGTAGACGTATATTTTTTTCAGAAACTGATCATCATGAATACGGGCGGACAACCATGCAATGAAGTTTAATCATCTATCAGCATCTCCTGAATATGGGAGTATATTTTAGTTATTAAAAATGAAACATGAAGATTATTGCCTGAATATAGTCCTTGAACCAAATGTATTTTAATGGATGGAATTCGTTTTTTGACAAAATACGTTGTATTGACGATTTCGAAATATCACAATTCATTGCTACTTGTCTGGTGGAGCTATGTGGTTCCAATAACATTTGACCTAGCACTGCAACACTGTGATTCTCATCAGTAGCCGTTTTGGGTTTTTTTGCTTCCGTTCATTTAAACATCTATTTCGTGCCAAAGATTTGGCTAAGCCAGCGAATATTTTGTCTGACGGTAATTATCTGTCAGGATACCGATTAGCGTATATTTTCACTGCTTCTTTTGAATTCCTTCTTGCTTCGCCATAAATACATATATCCAACTTTTCTGCATTTGAAAATTGAACCATTTTTCAATTTTACGAAAAACCAACAAAAAACTGAATACACTTTCGTCAAATCTGACAGATATATAAATACATTATTGCATTATTTATTTTGACTTATTCATAGCCCCCTTTATAATACGCAATAAAATTGCCTTTTTTCATCAGTATTCGAGAAAGTGTGCTATATGGCTGAATTCAGAATTTAATGCAGAATTCAAAAACCAATTGAAAATACTGGGTTACCGTTTTAAAAAATTGGCGTCGATGTCGCGACGCCCTAACGGAAGACGCCTAGTGCTGGATCTTTACGTAAATAAGAGGACCCTTTGACACCAAAATTATCTGCTTTCACGAAATATGGATATTCTTTTTCATTTTTTAGATATTTGCCCGCGGAGTTTTATATCTTAAGGCGGATGTGCTAACCTCTACACTACCGAGACCACTACACCACATTGAACTATATTCTCTAAAAGAATATCTAAATTGTGTTTAATAATAATAAATTTCACCAGAATGTTTAGTTCTATAGTTTTACTTTATCAGTATAGCTGATATTCTAGATCTAGATAAAACTCCACTCGATATTTTGATTTGCAATATCAGTGGCCAATAGAGTTCTGTTCCCTTTGTAACTAACAGGCCACCTTTCTTGGGATTAGTTTAGATAAACTTACGTTGTGCTATTGATGACTTGTTTATTTTGTGGAAATTCATGATCACTTCAATAAGATGAATTCAATTATCTAATTTCCACTACGTTTATTTATTCTTACTACCGGTTTCGGGGTTTAGATCATTATCAAGTAAAACTAACTTACGTTGTGTTTTTTAAGATCGAACGAAAGATTGGATGTAGTTTTGGAGCACTGTGATGACATGGAACCGGAATACACCGACAAACAAACCAATACGGAATGTGCTTTCCACCCTGAACAAGCCAAACAAATGAAACTTCAAGCGGCTCGATGTGGTAATGCCGTCGATGACTCCGGTCCTATAAAGAGATCGCAGACGTTCTCCCCAAGCGCGCACGTTTCCAAAAATCAGTACATCTGCAAGTTGAACAGGAGTGACAGCGACAGTGCCATGCCATTGTACAGGAGAGGCAGCAAACCTTTCGAGAGATATGCGGTCGAGAGGAGATCTTTGCGCTTCAGAAGACAGTCCGGTTCGATGGCGGCGTTGTCGACGAGCAAGTCTCAGAGCCATTTGCCTACCACCGCGAGGACTTCCATAGATTTGGAGTTGGACCTCCAAGCGCAGCATACGAGGTTGGACAAACTCAACTCGGAGGTGTTGAGGTTGAGGGAGTTGAAGCAGACTCTGGAGACTGCTAAAGAGCAAGGTAATTATATTTTTAAAAATTGGTTTGTGAGGAATACATTTTGAATAGGATATTAGTTTCATAACAAATTTGATTTTTAACATTGATAAAAAGTACTATGAAAACATGAATATTTAGGAAAGTGCAAAAAATAGGTAAAAAACATGATGCAAGATAATAATTTCAAAGATTATATTTTCCAACTTAATTCAAGAGTGATTTTAATTATTATATTGAGTAGAAATAAAGTTGTTTCCAAAGGTTTTTTCCCAGTTTGTATCTGGAAAAAACATTTTTTTTGTCACTGACTGAATTATCTGAAAAACTAAGTAGATGTTCATTATGAAAATGAATTTTATTTGTATTATTTCTACAGGTGATTCAGAACTTGCTTCATACCTGTTGGAAGATCAGCAATTCCAGAACTTGATAGCGCAGGCAGAAAGTTCAAAAACGTCTAGGACTCCAGAAGAAAGGAAGTTAGAGAAGATGCTAAGGAAAGTTTCCAAGGAGATCTACAAACTGAGGAAGTCAAAGGTTGGAAATGGAAAACCGGACCTTATTTCCTTCAAGTGAGTTTAGTTCTCGTGTTGTCATCAATCCATTATATAAAAATTAATATTCCATTTTCACTACACAGTTTACAAAACCGCAACACTTGTTTCGCTATACAATAGATTCCTCAGGCTTGTTCATACTGAATAAATTCTACCTAATTTGTGCTTTATATAAAACTACCTACTCAAAGACTAATAATTTGACTAGAGTTCAGGTATGAACTAATTTATAAATTCAGACATTGTAACAAGAAATTTTACCAACTCATCAAATGGACATTTAATAAAACAATTCCACATTAGGAAACCGATTTAATAAAGAGTAAGAATTCAATGCTACTGGGTCATTCAGTAAATTCTCAGAATTCTTGGGTCTATTAATTTCTAACACCCTGAGAATGAGTTTCAAACCTTTTTTTTCCAAATATAACACGTCATTGTCGTGGCTGAACTCATGCCACTCTACCAAAAGATGGTTTGCAAATGTGGAATTTGTCTTTACATGTTATTCTTTGGGGAAGGGTTCTCCCTGTTTGGCCAATATAAAGTTCTGGACAAGAACCATAAGTTAACTTATATACTCCTGGATCTATCCGAAACTGAAGTTTTTATTGTTCTCAATAAATTTGCCCAAATTATTTGTTCTTTAAGCCACGTCCAAGTCTTAATTTTTTAAAAAACGAACCATTCTGTTGGTGGTTTCACCAAAATATGTCAATGTCGTATGACGCATATCAATTTTTTTATCATTTGAATTTCTGTTGTTATTTTCCTTGCAGGTTTTTCTCAAACTGTTTTGTTTTTTGCAGAGAAAAAATGGCCTTTTTCACTCGGACAGACACGAATGTACCTTTCCTGCCATCCGACGAGTGCCATTCCGAAAACAATACTTTGAAACGTTTGAGTGAAGAAAAGTCTCAGTTGACGAACGGCGAAATCAGAGCCAATGGTCTTGAAGGCGGGGAAGGAAGTGGAGGTCGATATGATTACGTCGTAGACAGAGTACTAGGAGTTGAGGTTTAATATTTATTGAGTCGCTAGATAATTGAGAGCTCCTGTATATAGTTTGTAAAGTTGTACATTTGTTGATAGTTTTCCAACTTCAGAGTGCCACTGTAGTATTGCTTTTACTGGCATCTCCTTAAAGTGTTCTTGTTTTGCTGGACAACCATTTTTGTTACTCTTCTAGCAGAAAGTCTGGATTTAGGAAAAATGGGATGGGAATCGGCGGGAAACTAAATGTGAGATTTTTAAATTTTTTTTTCGGCAGCACATTTTACGAATTTCTGTTTTTTTTTGATTTTCAGTATTAAAGAATGAATCGAAGCAGAAAATAAAAAATCCTCATTGAGATTATAAATTATGATATTATCGTTGATAATATAGTCGAATGAAATTATAATTACGGGACATATACAAAGACTCTGTGAAGATTAATGATAGTGGGAGTCTGGTATATATTATATTGAATAATGGACTGTGACGTACTTTTTCTGTGTTGTTAATGAATTTTTTCATCTGTCAAGAATTGAGCGAAACATAGAAGAAGGGTGATTTTCCTTTACTAACGCTGTCATACAGTTTATTTACTTTCGTGTTTTTAAAGTATCAAATTACTTGTATGGATTCCTACAAAACACTTATTCCAAGTTCAAACCTAATCAAGAAATATTTAAATGCTAATACATACTGTAATTAACTAGTCGTTTTTTATTTTTTTATATATTTAATTTATCAATATAATTTGATTTTAGAATCTGTCAAACAATTTTTGTGAAATCCGCCAATTACAGGTGGCACTTTCAATTTTTCTATCGGCCATTCCAAACTATTCGGTCACTTTTAATCTTTCAAATCTATTTTAAAATCTGCCAGTTGAAACATTTTAAAATCTGTCGAGTACACTAAATCAACTAATTTGCACTTTTCAATCTGTTGATCTGTTTCAAACAGTCTTTTGATATTTATAATCTTTTCAAATCTGTCGGCAGACTCTTCTGAAATCCGTTATTTCTTAATCTATTGAAGGGCATTTTCAATCAGTTGAATGTCCATTTTTAAACTGTTGAAACTCTTCTCTACTCTTTAACAAGCAATAATTTCATTCAGTTGATAGCCTCGGATTACTAATCAGATATTGTCTGTAATAAATTCTACAGTCCATAGAACAGCATCAAAACAAAGAGGTAAACTGTTGAACACTACCCTATCTGAAAAGATTGTGTCTTACTAAAGTCTGGGGCCTCTAAAATTTTAGTACTCACCATTGTCCAGCCCCTCGAAGGAACTCGCAATGTTCGGAAGTTTGGAACAGTAGCCAACACCTGGCAAGTAGGAAACCGTGTCACACTAGTGATCAGCCAACTTCAGATTAACTGCTAACAATAACTGGTTGTTGTAACACCTGAATCACCAAAACATCCACTTATGGGAACTTTTTCCATTTACCTTATTTTTCGAGCATCGGTCAGTCTCTAGTACGTCGCTCTTCCAACTTTCTTTTTGAGTCTCATTTTCCAATGCGTCACCCAGACGAAATTTTCACATATTGTGTAAGTCAATACCTACTTAACTAGACAGGGGTGGCATTCTACACTATATATACTATAATACCTTATTCGTTTTAATCTGTTCTTCCGTTAACCAGCTGTTGCCACCTGCGAATGACAATCCTAAGTCGAAACTTGTGCGAGCTAGGCAGTAACGAGGCTACACCTTTTAACGTGCGATTTTGTAGGGATCTGTAATTACATGTATTATGTTTCCTTAAGTTATTGTTTGTTAATCAGTTCCACTGTGATCTTGTCTTGGTTAATTTACATGCAAATTATTGACAGAAAATACTTGAGAAAATTTTTCTCCGGAAGTACTTTCTCCATTTTTTGTTTCGTTTTTGACTTAGTATATTTACATATTGCCTATTTATATACATTTTATCATTCAAACTCTGTGATGTAGTGCCTTCAGAAACTTCTGACCATATGATTATTTATACTCTGAAAGTTTATCATATATGTTTGTAGTGCATGAAGGCATTGGAAGGTCATCGAGTATTTTTTATAACTGACAGTTTTTTAATGGCTGATTCTCAATTAGCCACTCTTGACATTTCAAATGATCAATTAGCTTAAATCGACAGTTTGAACAGTTTAGCGATAAACGTCAGTTTGAACTGTTGATTATGGTTAATTGTCAAATTGAACTTGTCATTCATAGACAGTTGTTCTGTTATTTATCAAAGTCAACAGTTTAAAGTGTTGATGGCCAGTTTGAATTGTCAATTAGCCATAAATGTAATTTTGAAATGTTAATTAAGATTAATCGATAGATTGAACTGTCTGTGATGAATAATTGTCAATTTGAATTGGCTTATCCAAAGTTTGAACTGCCGATTATTGAAGAAAATATTCTGTGGCTCTTCAGTATCTTCTTAATATTGCGCAAACGTTGAACAGCTTTGTTCATCTTTTTTTGTGTATATCATTTTTGATACATATTATTTAGTACAATGGTTTTCAACTCTGTTACCATATCATTTTTTAAATAAGGTTCAAAGTTATCCTCGCGCTTTTTATTCTTTCTCGCTCTTAAACTGGGTGGTAGAACCAAGACGTGACAATTTTTTTAAAACTCCCCTTTTTATATAGTTAGGAATACTCTTGCTTAGAGTTTCAAGCCAGTCATTTAGGCGAAATAAAGAGGGATTATTTTTTCACCTAAGATTTAGTGGTGCATTTCTGATTGGGGAATGCACCGTTTTATAAAAAACTAAATGATGACTGTAGTTTTAATTTTTGTTTGTGTAGTGACTGGCCATTCTCTAAATTTTTGTATATAGAATTCAGAGCCATCCAAAAGGTACCTAAAAATCTCTAAGGTTATGGTTACAATAACTATTTCGCCTCAGCTATATTAGTTGGGAAATTACTTGAATAGATATCGTAATTTTTTTACTTGTACTATATGTAAATAATTGATCTATAATATATCTAGTAATATTATTGTAAAATAATATATTATGTTTAAAAAAACATGAGTATAAATCATATAAATACATTCTAATTAAAGTATATGGTTCTAATATTGAAATATCTAATAAAATGTTTTTAAGATTTCTCTGTTTTATTTCTATTCTGATCTTTTCGGTAATGGTGAAGCTTTCATTGTTTCTGTGACCCTTTCCAAGTATTTTCCGTTTTATCGTTCTGTAGTATGAAAAATTTAAGTTGAAAGATTCATTCAGATATATTAATCCTTATGAGCCAATAAGAATGCTTTTTGAAGGGAAAAATTGATAACAGCAAAAAATATTTATACAGGAAAGAAAATGCTCATTACGAGAAAAATGAATGAAAGCCTGAAATGGGGTGGATTTTAGGGATGGAAAACGGTTTTTCATGATTTCCACTGAAACTTCAACTGCTTCTGAAGTTGAGAGTCAAGGTTGTAGAAAACATGGATATCTACAACTGTTGTATGAACAATTTTCACACATAACCTAAAATTATGTGAGAAAAAATTGGAAAAACTGTTTTTTGGTTTGTTTTTTTTTACAAAGCCATGTAGGGCTCGTTTCATGCTATGGAAAATGATACTGGTTTGCTTATAGAGTGATCGAGTTAGGGGTATATTATACTTATCAAGCCTAATCGGTCCCAAGATCTCTTTATATTTTCAGAAAAAAGAACAATTCGAAAAACAAGAATTTAAATTGGCCGCGTGTTTGTTGACCAATAAAATTGATATTGTGTAGAGCGGAGTTGCCAAGTGTATAGGTTTTTAATATACAATCACAGATCTGATGATCCAATTTGACATACGGTATTTTTGTTATTGTCAACTCGGTGTGAATATAAGTGTTACAACTATCTAATTAAAGAACGTTTTTTTTTCTGTAAAATGTAGGCCTCGGCGGGTGCCTATTTTGCTGCATATTCCGTGTAATTAGTTTACATTCCGAAAAATATTTTTTCAGGTTATTTTTGGATTGAATTTTACCATTACTACCACCAAAATGGTTAAAATGATTTATACCTTCGATAAAAAACAAAGTCTAAAATGAATGTCGTATAAATAAAAGGGACCTACTAAATATACCACCTACTGTTTCAATTTTTCATTCTTCATTTCGGTGCCAAAGTACTGCAAATTTTTCAAGTAAAATTCATCTATCATTTCAAAATCGACTCGTGGTAAGTTGTCGGGGTCAGCTTTAATAAAACTAGGCTCAACATTCATTTTGAAATTATTTTAACAAAAATACGAAGTTATGTGTGGAAACCATTGACATTAGAAAAAGTACATTGTCGCATCGCATACACTACAGAGGGCGATGGCTGACTGGATGACAATATATGGCTAATATACTAGTAACTTCTTATTTTTCTTAGGTGGCATAAATGCATAATTGATTCATTTTATCAGGGTTCATGAGCATTCGAAAACCACTTGAAAATACAACTCGTTAAATTCTATCTAGAATCATATTTAGATATAACTTGTACTATATCAGTTATTAAGGCAAATGTTATTGCCCCATTTTATGCCCAATTCGTGGATTCGAGCGATCTTATTATTGTATATTTATTTGTTTACTGGCTTGATTCTTGAAAAAAAATGAATGAATAATTACAGAAAATTTTAATTGATCGTTCATTTTCT
>WOGR01002670.1:0-11000 GCA_015342045.1 Leptinotarsa lineolata | reverse complement strand
GCCAACTAACATTTTGAAATATACTTTGTGTTTATCAAGTAGTTTTAAATAAAATGTCACGGGGCAAATATTTAGTTTCTCTGGTAACAGATAATCGAACGGAAGTATTAGCTCAAGGTATGTATATTTTTGAAATGAAGTGAATAGAATATTTTATTGGATTATTTAGACATGTTCATACAGAAATCCAATATAATTTTAGATTTTAGACCTTACAACACCGGACTCAATAACTTTAGCTAATGAAGTTCAAAACAAATAAGAAATTGATAAACATATCATTAAAACAACTACTACTGAAGCATTTTCTTATGAGACAACATCTTATCACAGAGGTAAGCACATGATTTTTTAATGAATGTGATTCAAACTATAAATAATGACTTCGTTATTTCAAGACTTCTACAAACATTGGCTAAAAATGTATGTTAAGAATTATCAACAATCTGAGAGCTCAGAAGATAATACAAGTTGCGAAGCTAATGAACCTTAAAACATGGATAATGAAATAATCTGTACCCGAAAAAAGAGAAGACTAAGAAAAAATTCAGAGAGGAGGGAAAGGGATAAGAACAGTCATCAATTAAGGAGCCCATGTGCATGCAAGAAGAGATGTGTAGAAAAAATAAATGAACAGAGAAGAGTAGCCATTTGGAATGAATTCTATAAAATGGATTACGATACAAGAAGATCTTGGGTACATGGTCGAATTGAACAAAAAGGTAAAGCACGTTCAACAACGAAGGTGGAAGTACGAAAGAGAAGTAGATCTTTGATGTATACGTTACCTGATGAAAACGCACGTTCTCAGACTATATGCAAAAAATTTTTTGAGAACTCTTAGCTATCACGAAAAAAATAATTAATTCATTACAACGGTTTTTAAAAATTTGGCACCGGATAGCATAACCCCAAATAGAGACAGACGAGGATTAACAGCACCGAAAAATAAGTGTAATCGTGAAATTCTGCAACAACATATTTTATCCTTTTATCCATGTACAAGTCACTGCCGAAGAGAACATGCTCCTAACCCTTTGTATCTACCTCACGATATCACAATTAGAAGTATGCATGCTGATTATCTTCAGAAATTTCCGCAAAATAGAATTAGCTATTACACATATCGGAAAGTAGTGTCTGACATGAACATAAGCTTTACAAAATCAGGAAATGAGGAGTGCGACCACTGCATGATGCAGATTCAGCATATTAAATCGCATAATGAGGCAACAGCCACAGTAGTAGTAGTAGTAGTAGTAGACGTAGACGAAAATCTTAAAAATGCAGAAGGTTCAAATGGATATGAAACAACACACAGAAATAGTACTGGTAAAACTGCTACTACTGATCTGAATCTGTCAGCTCTGGAATATTCAACTACTAAATTTCGAGCCTCTTGTACAACAGGTATGAAATGATTACAGCATATTGAATTTACCAAATTAGGAAGATTAGAGTACAGGAAAGATGTGGCAAGGAAAAAGATAGAAACCGAAGTAGTGAGGAGTGTGGACTTGCAAAAAGTAATAATGTTGCCAAGGATTCCCGCAAGCCAAAGAACATTTTTTACAAGAAAAATTTTAGTTTTCCATCTAACATTTGCATTGATGACAGATGTGAAGAGTAGAGAGGTTAAAAAAATATAGCAGTTTTATGGCATGAAGCTGTGGCTGGTAGGAAGAAAGAAGAAATTGCATCTGCATATTATAAAGCTTTAGTTGAAGAGATTCCCTCAAAGTGTTGTATTGGACAGACAATTGCTCTGCTCAAAGTAAAAATTGATGCTTATACACCATGTTTGTCACAATTATAAATTCAAATGTAATAGCCGCGTCTGAAATCACCATCAAGTATTTTGAGGCTGGCCACACATTCATGAGTGCGGATTCTGTTCATCACGGGGTGGAACAGAGCATGAAAACTACAAACAAAGGTAACATTTACGACTTCAACGATTTTGTCAAGGCAGCCATAAACATTTTCGAAAAAGTCCTTGATTTCGGCATATGATAAGATGTGATTGGAAGATTTGTCTTCGAACATAGGTCTAGTTGGAGAAGATCTTCCACTGACTGTTTATCTATAGTGGTTTTGACTTTCTCAAACTGATTCGATAGGGGTTTTGTTAAAACCCTATTCAGGCAATTGTGGGGGTGTGGTAGCAATCTCAGATATAGGGCGTTTCATTGCGAGACTTGGCACTGACGTGTTCATTGTAGGTGTTGAGGTTATGTCTCTTGTTTCAGGAAGGGAAGAAAAATTCAGTTCCTGTGGTTTACTACTGGTTGCTGTAGGGACTTCTGGTGTGTTATCCATGTTTGAGTCTGGCTTGTCATTGGGTATTGCCGGGCAATTTACAGCCAAATGACCCTCTCGTTTGCATTTGAAACAGAGCTGGTTTCCTAAGGAGATATATATGCGGTATGAGGTCTCGTCGAAAGTTATGACAGTGGATTGGGGTATTGTGGAGTGGTCTACAGGAGTTATATAGATTTGTCTACGGAAACTAAGGACATGTTTCAATTTTGGATTGGACGCTCCGATTCTCAGGAAAGATAATGGTGAAACCAAGTGCAATTCCAGATTGCGTAGTTCCATTCCTAACACCTCATGAGGAATCGTAGGCGATACATTCGAAATGATTAGTTTTTCATTGGGAGTTATAAGTCTTCTAGCCGATAGTATTTCCTGGTTTACTATAATTTTTCCTTCTGTCCTATTGAAAAAATCTTTGATTATTTTTTCGCTTGTTAAGTAAATGCATATTCTATTGTTTGAAATCCTTGATGAAATTAAAATAGTTTTTGGGTCGACTTGTAATCCAAGCGCTTCTAGGTAATCTTTGGTATTGTCGATTGCATTGAACAAAATGGCTTGTTTTTTTGTAGGGAACATCGATGGGTTATGTTAGTTCAGTACGGAAGAAAACAGTTTTGGAGTGTTTTGGGTACTACTGTAGTCAGAAGTACCCGGATTCGATTTTTCATTCATAGCTCAGAAATATATTTCATAAGTGCCTTATTACGGCCCTGACCATCCAAGTTGGAACACACTGATAAGGGCTGATATTTGTCCTTGATAACTAAACCAGTTTGCTTCAACAGGATAATTCTTAGTAAAAAAATTGACTCGCAGGTTTTAGAAAAGAGAATGATGTGCACATTAAGATGGTTCGAGAATAGAATTTTTCACTATTTAATTCCACTGTGACTGAGCGAAATTGAAAGGTAGCTGATAAGTACGACAACACTCTACTTGATTAGAACCGGACTCCTCCAACTGAATTTCATTCCATATTTTTACTAAATTCTCCGGAGTGGTTTGATCTCATTCAAATTTCAAAGTGTTCTGATCAAAATTTTCAAAAAGAGTGTTAAGGGGGCTAAAAAGCCAAGACGATCAAAAGAGATTGCTAAAAGAGATAAAATTGCACATTTTGTACAAGAAGCAAACTGGTTCACAACTTTGAAATTAAATTTGTCTTTCATAGGATCCCACTGTAGACCCAAAATTTTCAGCATACTCTTGTCAAATTTTACTGGATTCGGAAATTTTAACGAATTTTGAATTTTGGAAAGAAATACTTCAGAATTAGACATCCATTTAACCATTTGAAATCTACCAGATTGAAAAAAATCCACTATTTGGGAATGAGCTTCAAAGGCCTTTGTAATTTATGAAAAGCTACTCACTAGGTCATCCATGAATTTCAGCAGTTCGGACTTCCATTGTCTAAAAACTGCTGAAATTCACCACGAAACATTGTCATTCACCTTCGAACAAAGGTCATCCATGTACATATCTCTTTCTGTTGGTACAATATCTTCAAGATATTGTTTTGCTTCATCTTTAACTAATTGTTTGACAGTTCTCAAACTGAAAAAGGTGAGGGTTTCACACCAAATGTTACGGTATTCAATTGATAAATTGAAATAGGATCTTCCTGATATAATCGCCATAATATCCTTTGATAATTCCGATGTTCTTCAAGAACATTAATTTGTCTGAACATTTTTTTGCGAATCTGAGGTTACCGCTATAGGAAACAGTCTAAAATTCAATAGAATTGTGGAAGGATTATTTTTTAACTTTGGTCCCGTGTACAAAATACCGTTTAAAGAAATATTTTCATCGGTTTTCATACTTGCATCAAATACTATTCGACATGGTGTAGAGGTACTATCAGTTTTGGAAATACAATGGTGAGGTATATAATACGAGGGTAAATCTATTTTATCATCAGACACTAGAGACATATGGTTTTGGTCAATATAATCTCTATGAATGGATGAATATGTTTCTCGTAATTCTGGTAATTTCTCTAATCTCTTTTCTGAAGAAAGAAATCTATTTTTGGCTAGTATGGAAGAATCTCCAAATTTGGTGGGATCATCTCTAAATGGTATCGCTACCATCTAACGACCTGTTTCGTCTCTACTAACTGTTTCAGTCAATAATTGTTCACAAAGTTCATCTTCCTTTGTCAAAAGTGGAGTTGAAAAATCATCCACCTGCCACATTTTTTCTATCAAAGTATCCAAATTCAGAAATGTTGAACTATTTTGTGAAAAGGAGAAACTTTCAGAACTTAGAGCATGACATGTTACAATGTAACCGAGATTTGTATCTAGGGCTGTAGGTGCACCTTTGATTCCTGAAACACAATAAAAACCCATGATTTCAGCAAAAAGGAGAGAATCTAATATTCCATCAATTTCAGCAGGGGAGAGGAATTTTGGATCTGCTAAAGGTAGATTTTTCGAATGGATAAGGAAATTTTAATCAATAGCTAAATTTGGTAATGAATCAGAGATTTTGTCAACAAGTAGGACTTCAATTGGATATTTTGTTAGGATTATTATTACTGTGAATTGTCAAATCAGCCAGGCCTTTTAATGGATTAGCCATACCACCTATCCCAATAATATTTTTATTTATTTCTGAGTAAGGTAAATCGAGCCTTCTGCAACAAACTACTGTCAGTAGGTTCGACATAGAACCACTGTCTATTATGAATCTAATTTCATGCTCTTCATTCCACCGATCAAACACTCCAATCAGAGCAGTAGACTGGCTGATTTTTCTCTGAATGTTCCACACATAGACTATGAACATTATCAGGAGGATTACAAGAAGCATCTTCACTACTTGGGGTGAACAACGAAACATTCGTAGTATTTACAGCTGAAGTGGGTTTATCTTTATTGGTATTATTTATATGGAGAAAGGTGTGGTGTTTCAACAAGAAAATTTGGATGTACACAAACAAACCTTATGTTTTATCAAAAAAAATTGAGACAAATTATTATCTTTGATCACCTTATACTTCTCTTCAAATGAACTATTTTTGAATTTATGACAATCTTTCCAGTAATGTTGACCTTTGTTGCATGCTAAAAGTTATTTAAATGACTACTGGTAAATTCATTAGTGAAGAAACTTTTTGTCATTCTCTTAGAAGGGTAGGGACTATGATTTGGAGTGATTGATTCAAACGGGATTTGTCGCCTCTGACAACTACTTTGCTTTGTTGACGAACAATATCAATCAACTCATCATGGGTGGGTAAATCGGTAATCGAATGGATCAATCCAAAATAATTTTTGGAGTCTCGGGACAACTTCGACATGGAAATATCGGTCAAAATACAATCACCTATATCATTCAGGTTCTACCGCTTCAAAGCCGTTACGTTGGTGTCGAATTTTTCCAGAAAATCTTGTAAACCAGCAGGATTATTATTTGTCAAAACACGAAAATTCAAAATTTTTTCCAGGTATAAATTTGCTAGGGTCTTTTTATCGTTATAAGTATCTTCGAGCAATTTCCATATAATATCATAATTATTCGGAATTGATTCTACCGCCTTACAAGTTTTCAAAGCTTTGCCACTTGAACTACCAAGCAAATACATCAAACATTCAGCTTTGGAAAATTCAGTTTTGGAGTACACCAAATGTTTGAAGTTTTCGTGAAGAAGGGGCCATATTGCAATATCCTCCCCATCAAATTTCACTTATTTTATTCTCGGCATATGAAGCCTGGGTTTTCTTCATTTCGAGATTCAACATTCGAGAAAGAAGTCACTGGCTGAACTAAAAATGTTGCTGCAAGATATTCAATATGGTAATATAAATCTTCAAAACCATCCATCGAACTATAATTTATCGGTTCTTCAGGATCAATCATTTGTTTGAGTTCAATAATATTTTGGACTATTTCACGGTATTCAATGACCGTTTTATCAAATGTGGTATATCGAATATTGGAAATTTTCCTTTTGTTCTCATTTCCATAATCAATTTCTAAAGATTTTCCTGCATCATAACATATTTGGGCACGCTTGAATATATTTTCCCTTGAGCTGAGAGTATTTTTAATTTTAATTCGTCCCCTGATTTCGTCATCTCAAAACATTCAAAAAATTCCACTAGATATGAAAATAGGTGAAACGTTCACTAGGCTATTGGTTAAAATTGCGAGTTCAAGCGGCAAAAAACGGATCAAAGTTCGTTTTTGGAAAAGCACTTTCTTTGGTTCAACGAAAACAAATGGAATATTTGAACATCAACTGAAGAAACTAATGATTTCCAAATCAAAATCACACTTGGGTAGGGTATATTTTCTAGGTATATGCGGAATTCTACGAATGATAAACGATGAACAAATGCGTAATTGAATTTTTTCCGAGAGTAATCAAATATGATTTGGATCAATTTACAATGAAAAATTCAAATCCGGGTCGTAATTGTACCAACAAATGGTGTAAATAAAATGGACTGTATGGAAAATCAGTTCTGTTAATGATTTTGTCACTCACCGGTTTTGGAACAGGCTAATTCCCCAAAATTCTCTGGTTTTACACTCCATGGAAACTAGAAAATTTGGCTTAGGAAGGGAAATGGAGTGGAGAGTGTAAATATACACAACACTGATTCTATGATAATCTAACAATTATTATAATTAAATAAAGTAAAATGTTCACTATTCGTTTGCTCTGTTCTGGTCAAGGTGCTTCTTTTCTCTCCCTACCTATTTTTTTATCTCAACTATGCAAAAAACCACTTTCAATATATCAAAGCGTAAAACCTGAGAGATGGGCAACACAAATGACAGTGATAGTAAAGTCAATCTTATCTCCAAGAAATAATGAAAATATAACAATGGCAATATATTCTCAATACGTCGTAAACAAACTTTTCTATAAGGAATTGTTTGGTGTTGTCTTCAATTTTTCACTAATAGTAATTTCCAAACAGTCATATAGGGTCGAACCTATAACTGAACCATAACTGAGAGGGAAAAAGCTGCTTACAAAAATTATCAATGGAAGAATTTTCTCCATTTCTATATTTTTTTTGCACTGAATAATCGTAGAGGCTTCGCAATGCATAAATATAAAAACCCTTAGAGGTTGAACACGGAAATTTTCTACCTATTTCATCACCACCGTTTTTCGAACAGTATTTTGTGAATCTGTTTAAAAAAAATCCGTTTGAAATCTGTTTTTCCGGTAATCAGCTGTCGTCCCCACACGAACGACAATTCTCAGAAGTTGATGAAACTTGTGTGAGCTAAGGACTAACGAGGTCCTACCTTTCAACGTGTGATTCCTACATACTCGTAGTTATTTTTGATATTTTGAATAAGGGAAAATAAATGACAGATAAGAGCAAAAATAGATCAGTTCATTACTTTGATGATGATGATGATGATGATAACTTGTAAGTATAAGGTTGTTACAAAACTTTTGTCCGTTTGAGTCTACACTATAATATCTCAGTGGATACTCTACCGATGAGAAAGTAATCGAAGTATTTGAAAGGTGATAGTCAATTGGCGAAAGATCTGGGGAGTTTGTTAGGTGAGGCAGAACTTCGACGTACAATTCGTTCACTTTTCGGACGATGATTTGTAGAACGTGTGGATGGGCGTTGTTATGGAGCAGGATAAAACCTCTTTGTTGACCAGTGTCGGCTGCTGCTGACGCATTTTTCGGTACATTTCGTCGATTTCCTTACAGTGAGACTCTGCTGTGATAGTTTGGTCCGATTGCAGAAAGTTATAGAAAATCACACCAGCCGCTGACCACCATACAGTACCCATTTTTTTGGGGGGTTTGGAAAGTGTCTGGGTGGCTCATGGGTGTTCAACCACTGCCTTAAACGTCGCCTGTTGTCGTAGATGATCCAGTTTTCATCACACATGACAATCTGATCCAAAAAATGATGGTGGCCAAAATAGAAGAGTTGATTCAATAGGCGCGAAATTTGAAATTATTCAAAATGAAAGTGTTGGTGTTGAAGACACACTGGATCAACAGAACCTAGGGGTTGACCAAAGAGGCGTTATGTAACTGTATGTTTTTTCGTTTATATACTAATAAGTTGATATTGAGAGAATTCTCATTTCATTTTGTATGAGTTCATTTCATATTTGCAAAGAGGTTATATATTGTTGGGTTCATAATGTGGGTTAGTTAGCTAGAGTTCATATTACAATTATAAAAAAGAGCAAATTCAAGGTTATACACCGCTATCCCTGAAAAAAAGGTGAAACTGAAAGTTTTCTGTACTGTAAATAGCATGGTCAAATCGGTGGCATTTTATTTGTTCTAATTCCTTTCATTTCATCGAATTTAACTGTTTTTTATAAGTTTTTACTCGTTGTTTTTTTTTATTTGTCCATGGATTCGTTGTTTTACTCATTATACTTTATATTTGAAACCTTGGGCTTTCATTTTCTCTTGGACTGAGGAAAATACCCTCCTTGTAGAGTAAAATGAAGTTAGCCAATCCATCGAGGAGAAAATAGCGAGTGAAAAGTATTAAGATTAAAATTCAGTTAGAGCATATTTGGCATCATATAATGATAGAGAATCTATAAGTAGGTATACCAAATGATCAGATTTTGAAAAGACCGGCCTTCGTGCAATTGGCACGAACTCTACAGCCTTTTCAAAATTGCCTGACATCCAAAATTTGATGTGAAGAAATCCGCTTCTGGTGACAGCCGCTGCTGATTCAATTCAGAAAAACTAATAAGCCCAATTATGTTAGACTAAGGCTAATTTGTTACACTGGTGACAGCTAGGGAGATTTTATAAATCGTGAATCCCGCCTGCGTTCAATGTTTATATGAAAGTATTTGTTTCAGAAGGCCTTTTTCTTTCATTTTGGATGATCTACACATCTATGTTTAAAGTTACTTACTTCCCCAATAAATATTTCCCTTTGGCCCACATATATTCTGAACGTTTTTCTTCGTACCATTCTTGCAATGTGTGTAAAGGTTTGATATTGTTTGCCTATAGGAATCATTAACTGGCATTAGGAATATTTATAAATCATTCTAGAACAATTTGACCAATAATAATGCTTTCTTGTAAGGAATATTTCCAAAAAGCAGCATTGATGATGCTAAATGCATTGAATATGTTTTTAATGTCATTCAATATCTACATGTCTTTCACTGAAAACTCTACAAACCTTTCTGGCACTTAAATAAAAATCTTACAATAGACAAATATTTCTGTTTTTGTCTGTCACACTTAATATTGTAACCGTAACATAAAACCAAACAATTCTGAATATTTTTGCCGATTATATGCTTAAATTTTATTACCAATTGAATCTACCATAAAAAAACTTTCCCAACACCAGACCAAAGAAGCATACAAATTGGTAACAAATTGATTAAGCAATCCTTCAGTATGTTGTTCCAAAAGTTTAATCACTCCTAATAAAATATAACCCCTTCAATTCGAAATATTTATATGATGAAAAATTTCCTCAAGCGTATTGTAAGCTATTGCATAAACCGAACAAGGTTTGTTAATACTCGCAACAGCTGCAAACTTAGGATAAATGAAAGCAAAGAACTTCACAATCAGGAAATTAGGGATAAACTGCTTGCCAATCCCAACGGGTCTAGATTCTTCTGGTCGGTAGCTGAAGCTGTTGATCAAAACTTCACAAAATCCACAATTCAACACAACACAACACAAGCGGATAGTTCAATTGCAAAAACAGCCACTTGCTAAACAATTTGCGTCCACTCCACAGTCGATTTTCTGGAAAAGGCAAAACCCACTATGCATACACTAGAATCCACAATGCCAGTAATAACTCTTTGACAACGCCTGGTCAGGCGAATTCTGAAACACCTCAATATCAACAACAATATCAACTTCTGGTCCTGAAGAAGTGCCTGTCATCGTACTCAAAAAGTGCGCACATGAACTCGCACCAGTATTTTGACCAGTGTTTTTCCTTCTTGTTGGAAGATTGCACGCGTTTGGCCTATTCCCAAAAAGGGCAAGAAGAATTTTCCAAATAACTATAGACCAGTCGCTTTGCTATCAGTGATATCAAAAATCTTGAAGAGAGCCGTAAACCACCATATCCTTAAATATTTGGAAGGTTTCAACATCTTGAGCGACCATCAATATGGCTTTCGGAAACAAAGATCAACAGATGACCCATATTTGGAATAACGCAATCGGGAATCATAGAGTCAAGAGCTGTTGCGCTGACCGTGTGTGGCTTGAGGGTTTACTGGCCAAACTTCGATGCTATGGCTCGTCGGATCATTTTTGTGTATGACTCTCCAGTTTCCTGAAATAACGTTTCCTGTAAGTGGCCGTTGACGGATATCTCTCGAATACTTTTACCATCAACACTGGTGCTCCCCAGGAATCTGTATTGTCTCCAACCGTCTTTTACTTGTATATCAACGACTCATTGATAAAAACCAACAATCCAATATATTGCTTCGCTGACGACAGCACTTATCTCGTCATTCCATTTGGATACCAGGACATCGGTTGCGAATACACATCTTCACCGGCAGTAGGAGGTTGCATATCTTAATGAGGATCTAGAGGTAGTTTCGAATTTGGGTAAAAGTAATCAGGTTCAATTCAATGCCACGAAAACCCAGGCATCGGTTTCATCTCCACAAAGATGAATGTCTCTGAACCGGATACAATAATGTCA
>WOGR01002669.1:0-17035 GCA_015342045.1 Leptinotarsa lineolata | reverse complement strand
ACAGCCGGAATATTTTCATCGGTCCTCACTCTACGTATGCGTGTTGGTAGTTTAATGTCCAATAATGTAAACTGGGTTCGAAATTCAGTCACAAGCTTCCGAATAGGTCCTCAGTAAGCCGACGAAACTGCCCATAAATTGGAAGAAGTGCACGATGCACTTTTTTACCGAGCATGAACTTTGATAAAAAAATTCAATAATTTGCAACTGTTGTTAATTCGTGGTTAAATTATAGACCAAACTGAACAAGTCTGACAATGACACAAGACACGATTCACGCGTTATCTGTCAAAAACAGTGTTTCCAAAAAGATACCAGCAAAAAAACCACTCATATGGACCGTGAGAAGAGTTTTAGACTACATTTTTGAAGTATGGTACTGAACAACTGTTAGATTACGAGTACAGAAAAATGCCCATATTATGTAATAGACCTATTTACCAGGTAACTGTCGTATGGATTATCATATGAGGATTAGATTATCGGAAGACATACTGTTCCATCTCTACTTGAAAGATGATGAAAATCAGAGCATATTCTTCCTTTTTGCCCCGCTTCGGATCGAATCAGGGTGACCTGAAAAATCACTACCTACCTAGTGAACGAATCAGCTTCATTAAAAAGTTGGGCTTATTTGGGCTGAGTAAAAATATATTTGAACCAACCTACCTGTATGCAGTTCAGTCATATGAAACGGGGCAGCTGTTAATTGGAAAAATACAAGTTAGGAGAATATAGGGCTAATTATTCCGAAGATATATATTTCACATGTTAATAATGTTGATAGATTGAAATGCATGTGTAGTATCTGTTTATTATTAGAGACAATCAATCAACATTCAAAACAATCTTCAAATATTTTTTAACGAGCAAACACTTACTACCTCTGAAAGTCGAAATAAAACTTTTGTTCTCGCAGTCACTTCAATCACATGTTGTGAGTTCATGAGGTAAAGCAATTCCAAAAAATTCTTTCATGTATATTGGAAAATTATATTTTATGTTCAAAACTGAACAGATTTCAGTTTTTACCACTTACTGTCTGATGAACGCCTGCTTTACATTTTATGGAGAAATTATTAATTTGTTCAATCTCTTTGAGTATGAGTTCTATGAAGTAGAATGCAATGCAAATAACTCAACAAAGAAGTTATTTGTGCATATTCAAATGGGATAACGTAAGGACCGGCTTTCTTGTTTTCTTTTTGATGCCAGAACCGGTGAAGAAGAGGTAAATAAAGGATATCAGCTTGTCCCAATCTCTTGATTTTACTAATCGAACACAGCAGAAACGTTGAATGGTGAATTCTGGAGGTCTCGCCTAGATTCCAGCTGCAAAAGAATACTCCAGCGTGTTCCACGGCGAATCCCATATTTGGAGACTTTAGCTCAGTAACTTTCTTCAGACTTCTATTTTATTCCTGGTCTATAGATCTGGTCTTTTAGAATCCATTCGCACAGTTGTTTCCGGTGTTGCACGTGTCGCCAGAGTCAGTTTTCATTCATCTGCTTTTCGAGGTTAGTAATCTCTACCTGCTCAAGGATATTGCCCTTTCATTCCTTCTATCAAGTATTGTCAATATGTTCCTTACTCCGGGTTGTCAATTCACTACACCATTCTTGCAAAATAAGGCTCAATGCAATTATATAAAACTTCTTACTTTTCCAGACACATTTATTTTAATGTAACGCAATATGAAATATGTGTGTAAAAATCCAAATTGGGTATTGAAATTTCATCAAATGCAATAAAAATTTTTTGATACTATCGAAGGTATCTTCATGAAATATCTATTTTTAAAAAGATAGTTCATGTCAAAAACTACAGCATTAAATATAATCAAGATATAGTTAACAATTACACATTGTCATTCATCAGTAAAGTTTTTATAAGACTCGATGCAAATGGGCGAACAATTTTTTAATGTTTTCAGAATAAAATGGAGCAACTCTTATCATCGACCAATCACAAAAATATGAATTGTTTCATTTCAAAGTACATGCAGATGGTGTACTCAATTGGTATCTTTCTGGAAGACTTTTAGCCGCTTATATATTTTTTTGAAAACCTTGAATATGTTTACTTGATACTTTAACCTCGATGACCTCGATATTTTGGAATGTGCGCGGTGTGATTCATTGACTATCTTGAGAACGAAAAACCATCAACGGTGAATACTATATAGCGTTATTGTAGCAATTGAATTACAAATATGCACTATAGGTGTATTTTTATTAATATTATTCAAAAACTCTCTCCAGCTATGTTTAGCTTCTTCTTTGAAAGATAATTTAATCTTTACCTCCAACTTTTTATACGCGATAACATTTTCTAAATTAGAAATTTGTTTGAAACTCCTCAAAGCTACTACCTCTATGCTTTTAACTAACTGGAAACGGGAAGACTTTGCAGGTATGAAAGCCTTGTTTCTTGCTATGGAAGCATCCGCAGCGAAAGTGACGTTCCCAATGAATTGTGAAAATGATATTTGGGTGATTGATTGTGTTTTATGTTTATTATTGAGGCAGTTTTGAAAGGTATTTCAATTAACCCTTTTTTCATTCCATTTTGTAGCAATAGTTGGAGATGTTAAATTGAGGTCTACTGCCGAGGTATGAGAGTTCAAAGCGGTGACACGAGTAGGAGAGCCATCGTTAAGAACAATTAGCTTTTTGTTGTTCATAGCTTTGACTAGATTTAATTCATTTCTTTCATTGTTATTGCTTCCCCAAAGGGTGTGATGACAGCTGAAGTCACCGCAAACTCATACCGGAGATTGAAATTCGTCTAAAAGTTTTTTCCAGTAGGAAGAAGTTATGTTATTTTTATTGGGTGCTTTATATAAATAAATAACACATATATTTGATGGAAATAATTGGACTGCACGTACTTCGATTTCTTTTCAAAGAAAATGTCAACACCGCCATATCCGTCGGCTCTTTAATGAAATTATTTCCACCGTTTTAAAACCATGTTTCTGAAATAACAACCACATCATAACTGGTTTTTTTTCCAAAGGATTGAGAAGATTGGGATTGTTTTTATTAAATGATCTGGAGTTCCACTGAATGACTAATAAATGAGTCTCTATTAGTAGGTTGAGTCATTGGCGCTTATTATTTGTATAGGATCTGATGTAAACTGTTAGAGACAAAACTTCTCATATCTAAGTGTATTTTTGCTGATTTATCTGGTTGAATGTTAACTGTGGGGGTTAGTGAAATATTAAGGTTTTGTACATATTTACAAAGTCCTTCAATAATACTTTCCTTGTATTTCATAAAATATTCCCTGTGTGGATTGTGTATAAGGGGTTTCAGGGTGATACGTTTCTTTTCATTGTCAAATGAGGAGGGAGATTGTGGAGGAAATGTGGCTTTACGTTTCCTTCCAAGGGGATTCAGTTTGGTTTTTTTTGATAGGTAAATAAATGGTGAGTGGTTATGACTATGAGAAGAAATTGGCCACTCAGGGAAATTGTCCAAGTTATTCAGTATGTTGAATCTATTATTGGTTGTGACTTTGGCGTAAGAGGGGTCGATTACCATATTTTCGGCATCTTCAAATGATACATTTTCTTGAGCCATCTTTTCTTTTATTTTATATTGCAGTTTTTGTATTGGGGATATTCTTTTGAGGTTAGAAAATGATCGTTTCTATTACAAAATAAGTAGGTTCTATTTGTGTCGCAGAATACCGAAATGTCATTATTTTCACAGCAATTTTTACATCGGGATTCTTTAGCTTTACATATCTTAATTGTATGGCCAAAACTGAGACATCGAATACATTGTATTACGGGTTGTATATATTTTTCCACTGGTAAGTTTGACAAGTTAATTTTCACCGAATCTGGTATTGAATTACCCAAAAATGTAATAATGATAATTTGTCAGGGAACATACTGTATGTTACCGTCTGAATCCACTAGCTAAGTTGACAATTTTATGGGCATTAACATTTAATTCTTGAAGTGAAGAGGACGATGCTATAGCGCTGAAACTAGCTGTTGGGATTATTCTTTCAGCAATAGCCTTTTTATAAAAAATAGATTGATCGATGTTATTGTTGTAGACTTCCATCCTCCGTGCTTCTTAATATCCGTTATATTTGCTCCTGATTCTACTAGCAAAGAAGCAGAAGACCTTCTGAAATAGTGACCTGTATATTCCTTTGGTTCCGGGAGGTTCAGAAACTCAGAATTGGTAGAGGGCATTTTCCTAAACGTGTTTATACCAACTGGGTTGGCACTGTATTTATAATTCGAGTATTTCAGAAAAAATCGTTAATGATTGATAACAAAAGGGCGTTATGCAACATATTTAATAAAATAGCCTATGTTTTTTTCAACAATGCAATAAGAAAGACCTATTTTCTGTTTTGTATTTGGAATTCGAACAATCAATGATTTATCCATTAATTTGATGTCTTCTATTAATAAATGGTACAGCTCTTCACGCCGGCAGGCTCCATATATTCCGAAAATAGTAGCAACTTTTATCATCAAATATTTTTCATCTGACGCCTCATTTATAAACCTATAGACTTGTTTAAACGTAAGAGTTTTTTTGGGCCTATAACTTTCATTTTTTCGCTTCAAGAATGCTATTACCTTGAAATATTTGCTTGTATTAATACTATTTTTTACGATCGCACTCGACTTTATCAATAAAAACTTGCTCCACAAAGTTGACGAGTTCCATATTTTTTATTTCTCCTCTAGATAGACTAAGAAGACGGTTTCGCTGAAATTTCCTTCGACTTCTACAAAGAAAGTTGGAATAAGTATGCTGAGCCGATTTTTTTTGTAAAAATTCAATTGAAGTTCTTTTTGCAGCCTCTTCAATGTCGTCAGGAACAGACAATTTCTCACTATTATTCTTCATTATGCAAGACATTAAACACTAGCAAGAACTTCAAATGTGACTTCATAAAGTCTTACTTTGTTCGAGAAATTGCTTAACTCGCTACGCTCGTTTCGTAAACTTTTTCACTCACAAAATAAAACCATACTTTCAACACTCATATCATAAAGCTATTTTGCAATGTTTTCAGTTGAAAACTGTCCTCCTCACTAACAAACTTGCCGTGCTTTCAGATTTTGGCGAAAAATTATTTCTCTGGTAGTTAACGTTAACTTTTTTGATAAACCACTCATTGTACGAACACATTTATAAATTAATCAGGAAGTGTGTATGTGTGGACTCAAATAGAATGAATGTGGCTGTTTTCCTTCCTGTATCAATTTCAATATTTGAACTTCAAAAAGACGTTTTGGAAATTCAACTCAGGAGCTATGAATGATAAATAATTTTTCTCTATTCTCTTGTACGCAATCTCATACTCATACTGTGATTTATAACTGAGTCAACACAACTTTTGAAACAAAAAAGTGCCGTACTCCGACGACATCTACTTAGATCAGGACATGAATGGATTTATACGTCCAGATATACAAAATTACGAGAAAACGAACACATTTGATCTAAAATTAATTTTCCCGTAGGCGTCGAAGGATCTGTCTGACTCGGAGACTTTCCGTTAGCCTTCTGCCAAAAAATGTCATGGACTACGAATTTGTTTGGCTCGATAGGATGTTTTTCCATTTCAGCTGGACATGTGCGTAACTAATATGACCTTATGAAAACTTTTTTCCTTGTGAAGATTTCTAATGATTTCTGTCTTTTCCAATGATATACCATTTTTATCAACTATTTCTCCAGAGTATTTTTCTGAAAATATTTTCCTATAGAATACTTGCAACTATTATTTGAATAAGTCTGAATTTGGCGGTAGACTTGCAATAAATTTTCAACCAATTTTTTTGGTATCCAATATTTAAAATGAGTAAGAAAACATGTCCCTCTTACTCTCACGAGGAGCGCCCCAGTTTGAATATTTGAAAATCCTTTGTTAGTGCGCTTCTATGGCCTAAGAAACAGCTACCTATACAGACCGTTTCTTTTATCACGTGGTAACTCTGCTATATTCTAAACCGTAACAGATACGAAGACGATTAAATGGGAAGAAAGGTAACTGTAAGGTAACTTTATTGTATTCGAAGTGTACTATGACGATGTAATAATTAATATTCGATAAAACGTTTCGTGTCAACATGGCCAGTATCAACTTTTTTTCAAATACGGACCTGTTTATTACAGTTATTGATAAAGCGATACTTTTATAGCGTTTCATTCGAAATAACCACCATCATCAGTGACAACAATCAAACAGAAAAACAATTTATTTTATCATGAACTTCTGGGGGAAAAAATCAATACGGAAAAGCTACATGGCAATATACACTAAATGCTCGGATTGACGACCTCTTTGTTGAATGCACATAAGTTGTCGGTCCAGACAATTTCTGTGGCAATTTTTTAGCATGATAGGTGTAATATTATTACATGCATCTCTTATTTTTTGTTTGAGATGGTCGATATTTGTACTTGGTGTTGAAAAAACTTTATCCGTTATGTATCCCCAGACAAAAAATCTAAAAGAGTAAGATCTGGGGAACGAGCTGGCCAGTTAATTGGTCCATTAATTTTAATCCATTTTCTTGGGAATATTGCATTTAAATGTTCCCTTACTACTGCTGCAATATGGGAGGGAGCGCCGTCCTATTGAAAATATTGTATATCATGGCGGATATTCAGTGGCAATTCATCTAAGTAGCCACCGGATACATTGAAGAGAAAATGAGGACAGATTTCACTATTCAAATGATTATCGTAAAAGAAAGGGCCAAGAATGTTTGTTTCCATAATTCCCAACCAAACATTTATTCCGAACCTTTCTTGGAAATTAGTTTCCCTATGTAAATTTTCATTTGTATTATTCCACCTATAATGGATATTTCTGTTAAAACATCCATTGTTGGTGAATTTTGATCCGTCCGTCCTTATTATTTTTTTACAAATATTTCCATCTTCCCTATTTCTACGTCTTAACCACTTCGCAAATCGTACTCTCCTTCCGTAATCCCTTTCATTGAGGTGATGAACTTTGCGTTTCCTGTAGCATTTATATTTGTTGTTTTTCAAAATAGTTCTGGTGGATTTTACAGAAATCGCCATTTCGTGGGCAATTTCTCGTAAAGAACAATCTTGATGAGCATAATTTTTGTTAATAGCTAATCCTAAATAAAGAAAATATGTGAATATGTGTAAATATGTGTAAATTTTTATGTGGTAATATTTGCTCACCCATAACATTCATTTGATTCCTCACACTTCCAGTTACCACACATTTTCTACTTTTATTTCTGTCAAATGCACCATAATCCCTCGAATTTCTTTCTAATCGTATAAACATTTGGATGTTCGGAATACGATTCGGGTATACCTCAACATACATATTCCTTGCCAAATGAGGATTTTTATTTGATTTTGCATAACTAAATAGCATATCGGTCTTTTCATCATTTGATATGTTCATAAACGTTTGACAATTCTCAAGAGATATCAACAACGCATTCATTTTTCCTGGCATAGAAACCAAGCAAAGCCAATATGTTTAACATGGTTAATGAATTGAGATGCTATTTGATCATACCAAATTATACAACAATCGAATTTTGACCGAAAACTGGTATTTTCCTTACTTCCAGAATTGAGAATTATAAAAATATTACGAATTATAATTGATTAGGAAGAAATAAGCGTTGAAAGAAGGATTACGGCAATACAAAAATTTCCAAATCGAAAAAGTACCAATTTTCATCGTGTTAGGGTACCTACCTGTCGAATTTATTGGGTTGTCTGTAATTTAAAATTGTTGTCACTGATGATGGTAGTTATTTCAAATGAAACGCTATAAAACTATACCAGGATAAACCCTTGGATTGTAAATTTATCGCTTTATCAGTATCTGTAATGGAAAAGACAGGTCCGTATTTCAAAAACAAGTTGATGCTGGCCATGTTGACACGAAACTTTTTATCGAATATTTATTATTACATCGTCATAGTACACTTCGAATACAATTTTTTTTTTCATTTTTTGATATTCCCCGAAATAATAATTTCATTTGAAAAAACCGAAAATATCAATTTTGGTTTTCCCCGTTCAACTCGAGAAGATCGAGAGTCCCCATAAATTTTTTTCGACCATTGTATTGTTCCCGATGACAGTTACCTTTTTTCCCATTCAATATAGCAGTGTTACCACATGATAAAAGAAACGGCCTGTATACCAAATTTTAGCTTCCTAGGACTTACCTGTACGGAGAAACAGAGATGCATGAGTGTTAAGTGAGTGAGTTTCGCAATTTTAAGTAGGTATAGATTTCAAGTCATGTTGAGCTGAAACTACCAGTTCACCAGATTGAGTTGTTTACTTTTTCCTCTTTTTATCTGTTTAATTGTACTTTCTTTGGTGAATAAAGATGCATTATTATTTCTTTAAATTTCATCTATTTTCTTCGAGATTTCATACATATTTACTCCTATTTTCAATCGGTGTGTTCTGTTAACTTGTCCTTTAAATTAATAAACCCCTATAAGATGTCCAGTGAATTAACTATTTGTCACATTCTGAAGGATATCTCCAAGAGGGTTGTATCTGCTTCTACTTTTTCTTTTTACTGTGTGAATCTAACAAAAGTTCACAGTTCACATCCTACAATGTCCATCAAAAAAAAAAGATAGAGACGTAGAAGGTATTGAAGTTTTTCTTGAACCTTCAGACGTTGAACGACGTGATTGAAACCTCATAAAGACAACTTTCCTCAAGGAGTTCCATAAATTGAACAAAAAATTACTCTCTTTGTGTACCATTTTACATTAGATCAGTACAGCACGATCGTAATTATGTAGGACAGAAAGAAAAATGTTCTAAAAGTTCTAAAAGTTTGCAGCTTTCAACGGATTTTTAACGGTTTTTTAAATATTTGTTCACATTCCATCTGTTATTGCTCACATAATATGGAGTTATAGTCCCAAGCATACCCTAAAGCTCCTAAAGAACTATAATGGACATTCTAATTTTATGATAGTAGTTTTTCTTTTATCGATACCCACACGACACATTTGGCTAAATTTTCGTAAATTTCCCATTGAGCTGTCCACGTTTGAGCTTATTTTTCCTACGAAATAGAAAACTTAGAGGAAATACTCAATGGGACCCCATTTGTTGTCCTTGTCGATGTAGGATTTGTTGTTTTTAATATGTCTTTCTAAGGTGTTAACAGTCTTGTATGCTATGTTGATGTTCTGTTCAGTTACTAATCTACTTATCTTTTCTGATGCCTTTCCTGATTCCTTACACTCGTTTCCTCAATACATTAACATCATTCAGATTCGTTTTCATATAAATCAGGTTGGAGAGTTGCGACGTGAGAATAAATTGATTTATTATCTGGACGAAACTTGGCTTAACGTATAGTTGCATCGTTAAGCCAAGTTTCATATCAGCAACATTGAATGTTTAAAATAAATACTACATTTTTCACTTTCATTCAGAAAAGAGCCATTCGACTGAATGGAGACACGAACATCACTTGCAACCTTGTAGTTTGAAACATCGAAGAAAGGTTGGAGATTAATAATAATAATAATTATAATAATAATAAATTGTTTATTGTTTGCTGGTAAAATAATTACAGAACTGTAAACTTAATCTAAAGAAGGCAGCAAAACAAAAGGAGTAGTGTTAGGTCAGTTGACCGATTCTTCCACACTCCCCTAAAAAAATAATAGATAATGAATTATTATTGAAAGAGAAATTATTAAAAAAAAATCTATCTACTTATGATAGTAAGTACCCCTGATCTATATAATCAATACTTATATAATATAAACTGAAAAGATGCATTTTATTTACTAAGTTATGTCATTGGTGGGTCAACAAATTTTTTTTGTTTGTTTTTGAAGGAAATCAAAGATAACCCAAAATAGGGAATATCCAGTAAAGAGGCAGTTATAGCAATCTGATAAGAGAAGGAGGATTTAAATATTTCTTTATTATGCATAGGAATATCAATAAGATTCTTTCTCCTCAAATCAAGATTATGAACATCTGACCTGTATGTGACTCTCCTGCACTGATATTCCGGTGTATTAGTTTAAGGATTTTATAAAAAAAAAGCGTGAATGTAATAAACGACGATTAGACATACTTAACCAGCCCTGATGACTGTTTCTGAGAGGCAAACTGTTTATTCGCGAAAAGTTGCTGTAACATTTTCCCTGTCAAAAATTTCCTATTTCTATGACATTATTTTCTAAGCATTTCTTCACGTAGAATTCAATGGTATTGAAAACTTATTTTTTCAAATGAGACATCAATAGTTGTTGATGGAAAACTTGTTTTCAATGGGACACCCTGTATATTTCTACATATTTCAATAGACTTCAAAATTACCTGTCTGAAAATGTATTACACTTGATGTTTTGCTAGAGTCATCTTTGAAATACAGATCTTTTATGCTTTTTCATCTAAACTTTGAAACGCACACTTTGATCAAGTAGGCTTTGGACAACGCAACGCGACGATAAAACGGAAAAAATTGTTCAGTATTAGCTATCAAATTTGAGAAAGCCTTTCACAGCAGTAATAAAAACGCATAGTTTCGACACAATTATATATAGATTGTTGAGCATTGTTGAAATTTCATTTATTAGTAGTAAATATAAGCTAGGTTCGCCAAATAAAGCCCGGTTCCTAATAAGGCCCATACCCCCTTGATTCTAACCATTGACAAATGACTGCAATATGCTACAATGTGTTAACCCAGTAGAGCTATCTAGGTGCAAATATTTATACTGAGTTCAGCAGAGATACCAAACGTAGCTTCAATAGGATTATTCGTTCACGTGCTTCCATGTTTATACTTCCAATATAATTTTGAGGTTAGTATGTCATTTGTATACTTAATTGTTGTTTTCTAATAGTATATACATCACTTTAGGTTTATTGAAACGTAAAGTGATGTAATAAAATAATGTCCAAAAACATTGGCTACTGACATTGGCTAATAAGGCCCGGGTGACCCTTAAAACCAATCAAGAAAAAATGGAAAAACCTGGCAAATGAAAAAACAGTTAAAAACAACTGAAGAATGAGAAAAGTAAAATGAACATTGTTCATTTTGAACCTCAAAAAACAAAGAAGAACAAAGAAAGTTGACATCGTTTTGTCTGAAATGAGGATGCTGTTGAGGATATGAGACTTTGTGACAACTGTAAACGATATATTCATGAAGAGTGTGTAGGAATTTCGGCAGCTGATAAAGACATAATTTTTGTATGTCCAGACTGTTCACAATAACTATTTCAAGTATTATTTGTCACCCTTGTTTCATTTGATTAATTGTGGCATTTCAAAAGTGAGCCTTATTAGATACATAGTATGGGCCTTATGAGAAATAAACATAATGATCCTAATTAGGCCCAGAAGCAACCGTTTTTTAAAGACCTAGAAGTAACATTTCAAATGAATTTGACAAAATTCAACAATTTGATATAAAATTCAAATATCATTTACCTTCTCTTTGATTCTGAGAGTTCTATCGTGGTTTTATTACCAAAATAAAACTAACAAACATTTAGTGGGCCTTATTTGCTACACTTACCTTAGTCTGCTTTATTTGGCGAACCTACCTTACAAATGGAATTTCAACAATGTTCAACAATGTATATATAATTGTGTTGAAACTATACATTTTAATTACTGCTGTAAAAAGCTTTCTCAATATTTCATAGCTACTACTGAACAATTTCTTTCTGTTTTATCGCCGCATCATCCAAAGCGTACTTGATCAAAGTGTGCGTTTCGAAGTGTACTTATCAGCTCTGTATTTCAAAGATGCCTCTAGCAAAACATCAAGTGTGCTACATTTTTGGAAAGGTAATTTCGAGCTCTATTGAAATATGCAGGAATATACAGAGTGTCTCATTGAACAAAATAGTTTTCCATCAGTAGTTATTGATATCTCATTTGAAAAACTAAGTTTTTCACACCATTGAATTTCACGTAAAAAAGTGCGATGATATTTATGGATATGCGGCTTTCACCATTAAGTTTGCCATAAAATCTGACCCTCAGACCTTAGATTTCATCGAGTTTGAAAACAGGAATTTCCCTTTAAAAGTATCCAATTTGGCCCACTCTGTACAATTTTTTAGGTCTTAATCATATATGGAATATTTTGAAGAAATAAAATAAATTTAATTTCGGTAGCGTAACTCATGTAGGTGGAAAAAACCTTAACAAAGCAAATTTGTTCACTACCTGAGTTGTAGCAGCAAAAAAGTAGTTAGGTTATCTTTCTCAGATAACTAATTTCGAGAAAAACGGGCCACTTTCCCAACCGACCTACAAATTCTCTTCTCCCCGAACAAATTTTACGACTTTCCGAACACACTGTCGAAATTTATCGATATGGCCCGTCCCGAATGGGTAGCACTTTATCAAACAGAAAATTGTAATTAACATATCAGAGTAATAGACCCGGATCCGTTTACAACGGGGTCGAGAGCCTATTATTGTTATGGCAGTGAAATAAAAGACATCGTGGTCGGTAGATGGATTTGTTAATTGTGATCGGTTCTCTTGTCCGCTCGTGTTAATTAGGGATGAATCGATTGGCTATCGACGTGGTGCGTGAGAAAGTTTCGTGAAATTCTGAGACGTTCGTTAAAGTTATCTGTTGGAGGGTGTCGAAGGACGTGGAATTGATCGTCTGGGAGATGTTCATTAATTTCTTGAGTGACGGAGATAGGTGTTGCCCGGTTGGGGGTTGGGATTTTTATGAGATTCAAACGAAAGGGTTCATAAGACTTGTTGGCTGGAGTTTCAGACTTTGGACACGAATATTTTCGAATTAGTTTTTAATATACACGAAAATGCATGAAGTTTTGGAAATTATCAAGTATTTGATTTGCTTTTTAGAAAAAAAAACTATAGCAATTTAATAGTATAATTCAAGTAACACTTCATTGTGGAATTTTCACTAGACAGTTTATAAAACCGCAACACGTGTTTCGCTTTACCACTATTCATTTCATATTGTTTGCGAGACAATCTGAACACAAAAAAACCATTTTTGTCAACTCTAAATTGTTGATTATGACATACCAATTTTTCAAAATTTCTGTTTTCTATTTTCACAGATCTGGGATTCCTCTGAGCAGTCTGCTGACACATAATCAAAGTCCATATTGTTTGCGCCCGGCTCACGATCGGAAGGTTGTGGGTTCGATCCCAACCTCGATTAGATATTTTTCTCTAGAGAATTTATCTAGTTGAAGCTGGAATGATTCTGCAACCGTGTTAGGAATCACATGTTAAAAGGTAAGACCCCGTTAGTCTTTAGCTCGCACAAGTTTCGACTTCTGAGGGTTGTCATTCGTAGGGAGTGCGACAGCTGGTTAACGGAAAAAACATTAGCGAAGTGTACATATTTCCATCAGTATATTCCAACTAGCCTCGGCTTTTCTTGGGTGGTATAGTATATCATAACAATTTCGATTTTGAGGTGAGTTCCTATCTATCTGAAACTAAAACAACACCAAGATGCATAAAAACTCATGGTGTTTGCTCCACTTCGTTTGTGTTTTGTCAAAGGCTCTCGATGCGAGAGATGATTTCGACCCAATTTTGTTCAAATGTTCATAGATGGAAAAATGATAATCGTTTTCAAATGTAAAGATTGATATGCGTTTTGCACCTCTGTGAACGGAATGCCTAAGTGCGTTGTATCTCTTCATTCCATGAAGAATCAAGAGTTTTTGTCTAGATATTTCACCTAGAGAGGGGTCCAAGTGATTCCACTATGATAATTCTATGCATCTTGAATAACACAAAACAATAATGCCATCTTATCTTTTCAATTATTGAACTACATAGAACAAAAATAACGCAATTGCAACTTTTTTTGATCACGCGAGTCATATCAGTTATACACTGAGAGAGATTGAATTCATTTTATCATGCACTGGTTTCGATTTCGCGATTATTCTCAAAATAATAAAATTTGAGTAACACAGTATGACGTGCAATTATAATGTGTGTGAAATTTTCAAGGTGACACTTATTTCAGTTGATAAAGATTATTATCGTATCCATTATATGTGACACTACATTACATGTGACAAAATGGAGCTATCCTTAAAAGGTAGGCATATACTATTGCGGACTCTTCTTTCTGTAGACCTATTAGATGAAACAATCGTTTTATTTTATCCTAATGGCATGAGGTAGCAAATCATATAAAAGAACAATTTGTTCAGGCCAGTCTCAAACTCCCTACACTGAAGGTTGATCGGCTGACACGTATCAGAAAACAACTACTTCCCTGGCTAATACCACGAAGGGCGTTGGATTATATCCGACAGATATCAGTGCCCGTTCAATAATTGAAAATCGATTCCGGCAGTTGTATCGCCAACAGCATATGCAGGAAATACTTTAGTGAAGATTCCTGCACCTGTCGGATATAATCCAACGCCATGGTATTAGACAGGGGAATAGTTGTTTTCTGATAGATGTCAGTCCATTAACCTACAGTGTAGGGAGTTTGAGACTGGCCTGAAGAAATTATTCCTTTATATGGTTTGCTTTCAACAATATTTGAAATAATAAGTCTGAAACATATGCTCAAAATGGGTACCGTTCATTTCCTAACAAAAAAATAGACGGTGTTGAATTTCTTTGACAACGCTTTGCAACATATCTGCGTTGATTTGATTGATTTCTTGCCTGATGCGGTGTTTTAAGTCATCAATAGTTGGTTTTGATTTTTAATAGCCCCACAGAGAAAAATAAAGTGGTGTCATATCGCAAGAACGGGCTGGCCATTCAATTTCGTCACGTCTACGGATCCATCGACGGGGAAAAAAACGTGATTCAGATAATCTCGAACTGCTGCTGTATATTGTGGTGTAGCTTTATCCTGTTGAAAACATATGTTTCTATTAATATCTGCGGTGTTAACACGATCAGGAAAACGTTGTCGTAAATTAGGTATTGAAACATTCTGTAAAAAAAACAAGTAACTGGCCCCAGACACTGTCCCCTTTCCCCAAAATGGTCCAATTATTGTGTTATTCCGTATGCCAGCCCAAACGTTCACTTTAATAGGATACTGAGTACGACCTTCCCTCTCCACTGCGGATTTTGCGTACTCCAATACCGACAATACCATGTAAGGTAAACGTTACCTCATCGAAAAAAAAAATTTTGGGAAACATTGGATTCCGTTGACATCTAATCTACGATCAGGATCATCCTCATCCAGTTCTTGATGCAGTTGAAATTTATATTGATGTTATTTATGTGTTTTCAAAACTCCCAATACAGAAGTTTTTCATACATCATTATCACTAGCTACTTCTCTTGTAGAAGTCTGTGGGTTTTTCTCAAAAGATAATAAAACATCCAATTTCTTGTCGTCGTTTAGTTTTGATTTCCCGGCTTTGACAAGATCTTTGACAGTTCCAAATTAAGGAAATTTTTGTTCTGTTTCACTCACCGTAGACAGGGAAATGTGATGGTCAGGATACTTCTCATTAAATATTCTGCATACCTCAGAATGTGTTCTCGTTTTATCACCCATATTTCACACTCTTGTATGACTTTTGATATTTTCGATTGTTATGGAAGTGTATTAAGAATTTTATATCTTCAATATTCAAAGATGTGTGATAGTATTGGATATTAAAAAAATATACAAGTTTCAACTTTGCTCATTTTCAGTATTTCTGATCTTATTACGAATTTCACAAATCATAACAATTTCAAAGAGATTTTTCTTTCAAAAGTTACCAATCTTGTAGGATATGATAATGACAGACAGACGGCATAAAAAAAATTGCATGATGCGGTTTCTCAGAATACTACTCCTGAAGGTGGAATTGAACATTTTGGACAAAAATGTCGACACATGTGCTCATCAAATAGGTTCCAAAAACATACGAGTCAATTGCGAGTTCAATGTTCGAAAAAATAAGTGTTATTCAAGTTCAAAATTTTGTTGCTCACTGAACAGCATTCTCAAAAACGCCAACAAATATTTAAAATACTTTTGAAGCAACGCAGAGTTAATTACACGTACTTCTTTTTCCTTTTGTTCGGTCAGTAATTACAGAGTGGATTTGGAATTTGTAAGTGCTCTCTTTGACCAATTATCTTTTGCAACGAAAGCGAAAACAATTTAATCGTAGCACGCGTTTGCCCTGGACCGAGAGTGTAGAAAAAAGGTAAAAAAGGGACTTAACCTACTATGTGCTATTAAAATTAACATAGTACCTGGATCAGATCAAATTTGGGGTTATTACACATTCAAATCTGAATTTGAGACCGTTTGGAAAATTGCTAATTTCGTTGTTGAGAATTAGTGTAGGTACCAATTTAAAGTTTAAACGGTATAGGCATTTCAAATTTAGACAAACGTTTTCATGAATAATCAAAACAGAAGTAGTAACGATTATACTTTAATGAGATTTTCAGACTCACGCATATCCACTTTTCCACTCTATTTGGGAGAATAGCATGAGATTTCTACAGATATTTCCTGTATGGAAAAAATTTATTCAAGGTAGGTTTTATCATAAAAATACTCCGAACAAAAATTGTAGAGCATGAAATTATCTATAAAAAATGTAAAAATAAATTTTTTCCTATGAGCCACTGTTTCTGAGATATAAAGATTCAAAAATTTATAAAAGTTGTAATCGTCATAATATGCATAAGAACGCGTCATACATACATCTACAGAGTTGTATAGTCTATCCATTCCCAATTGGAATGGCAATAAAAATAAGAGCACTACGAGGGGTGTTCATAATCACTGCCCGGAAAATGGGAAATGTATATACTACCAGTGCTTTTATGTTCAAAGCGTCCCTGGTACAGTCATAAAAATTTCTGGCCTGTGGCCCCCAGTCGCCCAGATAGTTAGTAAACGTGCTATCAAATGTAGTTGAGGAATAAGGCTCGGCTAGTTGGACTGGCTGAATGCTAATTATTTGGCCGTTTCACAATATTTCTTTATCAGTGTCGTGTGTTCGTGGGTTAGGTGAGGTAGTGAGTG
>WOGR01002668.1:0-17038 GCA_015342045.1 Leptinotarsa lineolata | reverse complement strand
GTTTCAGAAGGCCTTTTTTTTCCATTTTGTGTCTGAAAGTTACTTCTTCGAATGATCTACACATCTATGTTCAGTGCTATTTCATTTTTTTCAAAAAATGATTGCTTCCTTCCTTTCTTCGAAAGATTCCCAGATTTTTTGTATTAAGATGGAGTAGTAGAAAGCCAAAAACGTTCTTTCCCAAAAAATTGAACACTCCTAATAAAATATAACCCCTTCAATTTAACTGTGCAAGAGGAAAAATGAATCCTGTTCAATCTTGTATCCTATTGACAAATTTGAATTTTTTCTGTATATTGTGCTGTCAATTAATTCATTTATTATTATTATTATTATCTGAGCAACCGTGCCTCTCAAGGAAGTGATTAAAACCACCACGATCGATTAAACTCAACTTGGGAACAACAATCTCTGACACCTCCATCTGTGGTAGCAGATACGAAGGAATAAACAGGTGAACGCTAACAGGTTCAATCTTCGTATTTTTATTGTGAATATATGTATACATCGTTATAAATTTATGGTTTTTTTGCTCTCCTAATCGCAGAAGGAAGTTTTCTTCTGTATTTTAACAGTGGTATTTTGTATTTTTTTTCCATCAGTGAAATAAAAAATGCGGCGAATGCATGCAGTCATGCAAATTTTTACTTGCTTGCTACATTGAGAATCAGAATTTGGAAAAGTTGTCTAAAGAACTCACACCGTTCTCTATTGACTAGCCTGGGTATTCAAAGTAACACTGACTTCGTTACAGACTTTCACTAATATAACATCACTATCACTGTCAGCTGGTCTCTAAAGCAGGTGTTCACGAAGCTGGATATGACGAAAGAGTTGTATTTTCAATTGAATAATCTATAAAAATAAGAAACTACAACAACACGTCAGTTTAGTTCTTTTTTCCCCAGTATTGTTGATTGTGGCGCCACTGGGACTCCCCTGGAACTCATTTTCCAATCTAGCTAGGGCTAAAAAAGCGCCTTATCACTTCAAACACCTGTAGTTTCAACCAAATCGGTGTAAGGATATTTATGATATTCTATTAACATAGTCTTTTTAAAACTGAAACGCCTTGTATCTTAAAAACGAAGTAACTCCGAAAATATGTTTATGGAAACTTCATTCCTAGAAAGATCTTACGAATCACCCTCTGAAGTTTCGTACCGTACTCAGAAAACACCCTGTATATCTTCATAATGAAGAAGGTTCAAAGATTTTCTACAAAACTAATTTAATTCTAAAATATTCTTCAGCAAGCCTGAAAAAAATCTCTTGATATTCTTCGGTTTAAACACAACCCTTGATATACCATTCACAAAAGTGAACTTCACCAACTCTCGTTTGCATAATGTTGAAGAGAAAACTTCGTTCTGGAAATGAATGATTTTTCACTTTTCAAAATGTGAATCAGTTGCAAGTCTTGCAGTGGGACATATTAATGTATGTTAATACGAAAATGGCCTGTTTTTCACGCTGTAAATTTTATAAGTGCTGTAATCATTTTTGTGATTATCGTAATCCCAGTTTTCACTTATCAGGTGGAATAAAACCAAACTCACCTTTCCGCCTCACTTTCAGAATATTTGGTTTTTGAATGAACTGATTCGGACACTGAATGCTTCTTATAAATTTCTCCATTCACTTGTTTCCCTTGTTCTGAAAAAGGAATTCAGTTTAAATACCATTTATTGAATACATATATTGATAACTAGCGGACCCGGTGAACGTCGTTCCAGCTAACAGTCAATGAATGAGCAGATTTAGGATTTTAAAATTGATACAAAAGTATTAAGTATAAAATGGGAATTGGTAGTGAGAGTACACTTTCAGTGAAGCACCCTGTGATATACATGTTAGCTGTCAGTTACGTCTCATCATAACATGTCACTATTATTACCATTCCCGACAAAGACAAATCCAAAAAAAAAACAAAAATCATAAAAATTGGTCCAGCCGTTCCCGAGTTCTTTCATTATTTATTATTCATTCACATTAGTGAATAATTATGTTTGCACATACATTTTTTTCTTCATGACCATTACTTTATAGGTATTAGTACATTATCATCGATATTTTATCACAAGCAAGCTCCAAGCTTAAGTGATCTATCATGTTTATTTTCTAGTCTATTTCTATCTATTGTTCAAATACATTTCGTGAATTGTGGGAAAATGAATATTATTATTTTCAATATTATTATTATTATTATTATTGATGAAATATCATATTTCACTACTTATTATCCTATTTCCGATGAAGACAAATCCAAACGAAAAAAAATCATAAAATTTAGTCTTACAGCTGTTCTTGAGTTATTTCATTATTACTATTATTTTTATTAATGAAATACCATATTTCAATAATTATTACCTTCTTCCAAACGAAGATAAATTCAAAAATATAAAATTCATAAAATGTGTCCCGATGTTCTTGAGTTTTTTTATTATCATTATTACCACTATTTCCATTGTTGAAATATTATATTTCAATACTCATTATCCTATTTGCGACGAAGACAAATACAAAAATAAAAAAAATACAACAATTGGTCCAGCCGATCTATAATATAAAAATTTTATATTGAAAGTAATTCATATACAAATTGAACTGAGAGCTAACGGCAACAATATTGAATGTTAGAACTGAATTCTAAACGGGGTCATTTTTATTGTCTATGCATCGCCATTGTAACTAATTGAAAAGTAAGTTGATTGCAAGAAATTTGCCCCCGTAACAAGATAGCTTCTGAATATCGATAGGATTTACGAGCGAACAGGTGAACCAGTTCGTTAAATACTTTGAAACATCGGTAAACTGATCAACACTTCGCAGGTCTTTATATTTGCGTCCTTAAAATGCCATAACTGTCATTGGGTTTCTTCAGTATTAAGCGTCTTTATCTGCATAGGCGTGGTGTTCTGTTTCTTGTGAAGATAACTTTGTGTTGTATTTATTGAATATATTCTATTATATTTATAAAATAGACTGTTATATTCATTAACTTTAAAATAAAAGATAGAGTTGGCCGACTGAAAATTATTTTACCTATAGAGTCAAATATGTAAAATATGGTAACTCAATATCTTCCTCAATCACATTTGGAGTACCGCAGGGATCTCATGTAGGACCAATACTTTTCAACCTACTTGTAAATGACTTGAATGATATTATTCTCTGTCTATAGTGAATTTCTTCTATTTGCTGATGATCTGAATATGTTCAAAGTTATTCATGACTTGTCTGATACTGAATTAGTATGATTTAACTAACTTTGTACGTTGGTGTGATATAAACTTATTGCAATTGAATATAGACAAATGTCATAAATTTCCACAATAAAAATTCTATAAATAGTCCATATAAAACAACCAATCAGAACTGGAAACAACAAGTACAATCAAATATTTAGGAATCACTCTTGACCTAAAAATGTCAATCAAATCCCATTTTGCAAATGTTAGTTCTAGAACACAGGGGAACTTTTGGGCACTTACTTCATTAATGTGGTAAGTTTGCAGGTAAAATCCATTTTACTGTTACATTTTTTGGAATCAAAAGATCTTTTCCTTCAGATATCACTCAACCCACATTTCCATTCAAAAAAATTTAGTGGAGAGTGAGTACCTTGCTTAGAAGGTTGTTATTTTTGCAGGCTAAACTGTACTTTATAGCATACTTTCGGATTTTCGCGATTTTTTCAGGGATGAATCTACATGATGGTAGGAGTTCAGAACACTTTTTATTTGGTTTCAATTAGTTTTCTAGATATAGCCTATCAAATTCTAAATTTTCGATGGTCCACCCTGTATATATTTTTAATTCATTCCTTTTAGATAAAAACCATAAAGCTTGTTCAAATTGAAAGAGATGATTTTTAGGAGGGACTAGTATTAGTTTATATCTGAAAGAAACTTCTGTGCATGACCTATGCATGTTTGTTAAGAGTTTATTTTGAACTTGGTTGCTTTCTTTCTTCCAACGTTTCCCACGTTTTTTGTACAAAGAGGCAGAAGCAGAAAGCCGAAAACACTTTTTTTTGTTGTTGTAAGTGGAATAGTACTAACAATATAGTAAGTATAGTTTTTATTTTTAGATTTCAAAATTACAAAGAAATATTTAAGATAATTTTAGAGGTATATTAAAAATTGCTGGTGAACGCCACTGGCAATCGTATATTTTTACAACCTATGTCAAGCTCAAAGAGATAAGTTTGTTTATGAATCAAACGTCGATGCCATTGTACTGTTCTCACAACCGGAAATAAAAATTGTACTCACTTCGATTCCAAATTGGAAATTTCATAACAAAAACAATGTGACCTCAGCATTACCTCAGCATTGACATTTCTAGTGGGTATAGGGCCATGGCCTTTGTAGCTCAAACCCCCGGCCCCTCCTTTTTATGACTCTACCAATAATTATTGCAATTTATTGATAACTTATTATAAATAAAGATAGGAATAGAATATATCTTCCTTTAAAAATCTTATCTCTTTGAGTGAAAAATCACCTGAGTTCACGAAAACGCAGACTGTATTTGCATATCGCAAACATATTTTCTGGCTTGCCTATTTGAAACACCACTAACCTTTCACACAAACTTAAGAATTATTCGCTGCACGGCCATAACCGGTGAATATTCATTAAAGTTGAAGGGGTTCCTGCTTCCAGCCATTTATGTTTTTAAAACTACAAACCACACATAACACTTGTTTTCGATAAAGTGACAAGGGAATAACTAATGCACAACTGTTTAATTCGTTAAAACGCGTTATATCACTTTCATCGAACAATTCAACTTGAATGAGAATTGACAAATTCTCTGCCGTCCTGAGAATATCGAACACATCACGTCGAGTTCTATCAGAATTTTCTGTTTCTGGTACCTCTTCTTCTCCCTTCACCACCACTTCCTTGACAGCATTTTGGTTGACAGCTTTGTATGTAATGCAATGTTGTCAATAATAAAAAATTAATTCTGATCTTCAATGCAATACAATATATGAGAAAATTTAGCAATTGGCTTATTTCCAATAATTGATAAAGGTCTCAGAAATGTAAAAGAGTAATTTCTCCCATCGCTTCTTTCAAAAAATTAAAAATTTGAAAATATCTGCAACTCGATTTGACCTTTAATTGGAATAACATCCCCAAACAGCGACACTTGAGGTTGTTTTATGAATATTCACAATAACTGTATCGCAATCATGATTGAATTATCAATCAGTAATAGAGAAGTTACTTCGTTATCATTATATACAATAACAACGTTAAACAATCCCTGGAAAGCATGCCCGTTACTTTACTTTAATTTTGACACTTGACAGGAGGCTCTCTTTGTAAAAATTAGAACCTAAATAGGGTGTTAACGATCCATTGCACCATGTTATGGGTAATTGAAATCAAAATAGTTTAAAACAAAGACATATAACCATGTTTCTTACCGAAAAATCACCATAATTATGTCAGTGAATTCATCTGATAGTTTTAAAATAAATTTTGTAGAGTATTCTCAGTAATATTTGATTTAGAGTTCAAAATTGGAACTTATTTTGACTTGATATTTCAACTACATGTATTGTTTATGATATAGTCCAAGATTCCTGGGAACCTATTGTTGAATCATTCGTCGACTGCAACGTAGGCGTAGATCACCTTAGAGTGAACGATTACTGAAAAATTGGTATTCTTGTAACACAGGTCTGCGAACTCCCTCAGAGTAATAATTTTTATTACTCTGAGCGAACTCCGCAGAACAAACGTTAAGTCATTACAAGTAAAAAAACAATATTACTCCTAGAATTAGGTGACAATACCAGATATTGATTAAACATATCAGATAACTAATTTTGATCTATTCTCGCGCTGCTGCCTAATAACATGCTATATATCAATGTCGACTGAATATCTGCGAAAGATAAATTTCTGAAACGGTTTCTATCAGCAACATTTCGAATACAGCAAGTTTTATATACTTTTGTATTGATTTTTCCAACATACTAGATACATTTTTTCGCTGCTGGAGCGTGTCTTCCATAGTTGTTCCTAGAAATTTTGCAAGACATATTTCGATCAAATTACACATTGGTAATCGATAGTCCTTTGTCTGGTATGAAAGATCATATATTCTGCTTTTTCAATATTAAGAAACAGTTCGACTTCAACCTCGAAGTGTTGAGATCAAAGTCGGAATTTCCGAGAAACAAATGATACCAATACGTAGACCCCCTCTACGCTTCTCGAATTAAAATTATATTCAAACTCCTTTTCATTTATTATTGTAGGCCATCCCTACGAATAAGCTTTGTGTATCTTTCTTGAGAGAAGAATACGCAGAAAAGAAGAATCATTGATGTTTCAACATTCCATCTCAACGATTAAAATGTATATCTTTTCATTAATTTCAGTAAAAATGAAATTTCCTTTGCTGCCATTAGATGAAATTGCGTTTCGTGTATTTAAATAAAAATTTTAAACATCGACAACATTGCATAGCTAGCTTTTTGGAGCAATAACCGGTGTGTTTGATACGACGCATGAGCAAACGCCCGGTAAATCTTCCACCAATGCAAAGTTCAATTTTTGGCGGCAACATTAAATTGCGCTATATTCTACTATTGTTGTGTCGAAGGGCGATTAGTATAATGAACTGTAAACATAGAAATCCAAGTCTTCATGTATATCAAGAAGGAAGGATTATATAACGAGTTAGATTTGAAAGTAATTTGTTTTTGTGATTCATTATCATTGTGTGTGAAGTTTTTCAGTGATTAAAGACCAAGAAGATCAGCGAGACAGAAAAAGATAACTTTGGTAGTTTTATTCACAGAGAAACTTTTTAGAAATCTCATAATTTTACAAAAGTGACTGCTGCTATTTATGATGACCAAATATTAATTTTCAGCGACTCTACTTTTGATTTTGTGATTCATGAATATGCACATCTATTAGTGCTGGTTTTATTGATGTTTAAAATACAATATTATTATATTGTCATGATTATACTATTTTCTAAATCTAAATAGATGTTTGAATAACACTGCTGGATACTTCATAGGGAAATTCTTTGATAGGTTTTGATAATTTGAAAAATGTATTGAAACTATTCTGAGCATTATTCAATAAAAACCTTGCAGGAACACAAATGTACGAGGTCTGTTGAAAAAATAAGGTGGATTTTAATTCTTCCCAAAAAAATATTCACTTATTTGTTCCCTTCAGAGTATTTCCCCTCAGATATAATTTGCTTGTATCAGCATTTTTCTTACCCTCGATGCAGTTCTGATATACACTTTTTGACATGTCCTTGAGTTCTCTCAGCGATTGGTTATCATCTCCTCAAAAGTCGCTTCAGTAGTTGACGTATAGAGTTAGGATGAGTACTACTCTTAATTTCTAGCTCAAAAAACATTACAAGAAAAACTTTCTGGATAAAAACAGAAGAAAATTGCTCTTCATTCAATAATGTGAATTCATAGAAACCTGTTCAGAAACATCAACTAAAACTATATTAAACAAGAGTTGAGGAAGTCTGCAAAAAAATAGATTGAAGATAATAGATTGTAGAAAGCAAGAGCAGTTTTTTTCATTATTATTGATTTCATCAGTTCTTATATATTGACGATTAACTTATATTAATTTCATTGTGAATTTTGTATACTGAGCAAATAAAGTTTTATTATTATATGATGGAACAGATTTTGGCTTCGAAAACGTTAGGATATTCTGTGCAATTCTTAGTGCTTTCTTCCATAGGAAAAACTATAAAATATTTTCTTTCATGAATAATATATTGAATTCATGCAGTAACTGATCGGGGTACAATGGAAGTTGGCTCTTTCTAGCACCTGTATGAAGTCCTCCATTGAAATTTTTATTTGTTCAGATCATGGAAGGTGAGAAAGATCCTTTTCAAGAAAAAATATTAATTTTTATTTTATTTCAACTAACATTCAATATGTAAAAAAAAATTTCAAATAACTATTGAATACAGCAAAATTGAGAATTCAAGAAAAATATGTGATCATTTCAAGTTTAGACTACCTTTTTTTTTCCAAAGGAAATTGATAACACTTAGCTTCAAAGTGAGGTTCAAGTTACCATATCTTTGATATTATTGAAACTGATTTATAAAATTTGATGACTTATTTATTATAGAAATATATTATACAAATAAAGTAACATATTACTCAACTAAATTTCAGCAAATTACTCGAAAAAAATGTTTAAAAAATACACCAGAAATGACAAATATTGGTAATTACATCCATCACGATATCAATTTTACAACCATGCTTTAAAAACAACATGAAAAATGAATCGATTTCAATAAAAGTAACCGAAAAAAAAAACAATAGGATAAATTCCCTATAAAAGAAAATCATTCAATGTCTATCTCTGTAGCGATGACGACTCCTGCTCCTATTTCTACTGTTCCTAGATGCCCTGGACACCCTAGAAACTCTGGATTCCCTAGACCTCTCACTCGTTCTCCATATAAACTCGTCAACAGAACGATCATAGGAACGTTTATCAGAGTACGAAGTAACCCTCGGAGAAGGATAGTCGGGGAGGGGTAGTCCATCGTAATAACGGGGAGGTGGCAAACCATCGAAAGGCGAAGCACCGTACAAACTTGGGGGAGGAACATATGGCAGTGGAGGTAGCTGATGCTGCATACTCCGCATGTAGTTAGCTACGTAAGCTTCAGCTGCGTCCGCAGTGGGTGGCCTGTTCAGGTCTCTTTCGTAAAACATGGAGTACCTGTCTCTAGGTCTAGGCGAGTTTGAACGCCTGTAAGAGCTGGAAGAAGTCAGTCCTCTTGATAAAAAATACTTTCTTCTTGAGTAGGACGACCCTCGTCCCCTGTGCCCAAAAGATGATGTTCTAGCTGCTATTGGCATTCTGGACTTTGGATGTCTGTGTCCGTCGCGACCACGCAGGTTGTTCTTCTTGGAAGCTTCTTTAGACAATCTCAAGATGGGAGTGATTTCGATACCATCATCTTCAGGAAATAATCGGCACAACTCTTCTGCTACTCTGGGCTCAATTTCTTGACCGTCTCGGCCAATTTTGACTGGTTTACCATCATTCCATGGATTATAGAGGTGCATGGTATTTGAGAAAGCTAACTCTTTCCTGCAAATCCAATCTACTTTGAAGACTCCCCCCAGGGCTTTTGCCGACAGGCCTGGAGGAAGAACCCAAGATATTGGAGAGCCATCGTGCCTAGATTCGCCGTGCAGTCTGGCAAATCCTGCAAATTTACCACTCTCTTTCACTGAGAATATGAGTAAAACATTTCTAGATTCCCTGTAAGCTTTATTCAAATTGGCTTCATTCTGTGGCAACGTTGACCAGACTCCTTTAGCTTTTGAAAGGATTATGTTTTCGGCGTTGTTTGATTTAATCACAAAGAAGCGGGTATCCCGAAATAAATAGTTCAATTTGGTCAAGTAATCGTAGGACTTACTTTTGTTGTCTTTGGATCGTGGTCTTTTCGTGACTGGGGAAGGGCTCTTGTCTTTAGAACGGGCTCTTTTATGCCGGGATCGACGGCCTTTTCTCGAAGAATTCGTGCTCACTGAGCTTATGCTTGGAGCTGATGAGCTATCTGAAGTAGATGAAGACACGTCACTTTCGTAATTTACCTCATCGAGCTTTATATCATCGCTCATATCTAAGCTCAAGTTTAGCTTTTCAGCGTCTATACTGCCATTCTTATTAGAATTTCTAGAGTCCATTATCATACCCAAATAAAATGTATTTGTGTAATGTTTATTTTTAATTGACGATTATACACATCATTAGATTGGGTTTTATGGAAAAATCCAGGATAATTCACAATTTTCCACTTTTTTTTCGATGATTTTATAAAAGATGTAACTTTTAACCAAACAAAACAGTAAATATGTTGGCAACACTATTTTTATTTGATGTTTGATGATAGATGAAGCATAAGTTGTCAGGTATGCCCTATCACCACAGAACTCATGAACTTCACAGAACTCAGAATAATAAACTTTCAAAATATAATTTGGATTTCTGTGATAAACTTATATCTTAAGTCAAGAACGCGTTATCTATGTTCTGTGCTTTAAAATTGACTATAATTCTTAGACAAGTCTTCTCTTGTCAAAGCTATAATCATTGGCTATAGAAAATAGTTTAAATTTAATAGGTTTTAAACATCCGGAGCTAAGCGAGCAGATGTAGATTTGATACCACGTGATGGCAGAGTTAACAAAGCGAAATATATATATAACGAACGCTCAATTCTATCGATATTATTTGTTATCATTGAACTTCTAATAATGAAGTTTCTTCCACAACAGTAGTGTATTTTATAATTCTCTTTTTGAAATGCAAACTAGTGTCGAATAAGGTATCATTATGTCAATGAGAATGTGTCATGAAATCTTTTCTGAAGATAATATGTGCTGACAAAAGTCAAAACTTCTACCAAAAGATAATTTTCCGAAAAATACTTAAAACTTGATCGATTTTTTTAATATGGCAAATGACAACTGAAAAATCTAATTCTAAAGTTAATCTCGGATCTAACCGATCACATTTTTTCTTGCTCTTTTAAATACCGTTTCAACGCCAGAATAATGTATTTGAATCACAGATGAATACGTTTTGAAAACATGAGCGCCAGAAAACGCCTCTCATTCTGTGTTTAAATTGTGATTTTACAACTGGGCCTTAATATTTATATTCATGTTCGCACTTCGGACCAAAGAGTACACCGATTAGTTGGTGTACTTTGGTTTGGACAATTCTAAGAAGCTTCAAAACTTTCCATGCTCCAACTATGCGACTGCTTTTGACTGCTCGAGGCATGTTTAGACAGCGAACTCGAATCCGATTAATGAATGACCAATATTCTGTGCTATCTTTGATTGAAGTCTTATTTCTCTTCAAACAATTATCTATCGTTATTACTTTGTATACAGATTAATCCAGCGGTACTCAACCTTTTTTTCCCTTGGGCCACATAATCACTACTGCTAGACCTTGCGGGTCGCAATAATAAAACAACTGAACAAACTACTTTCAGGTTTTGCGTTATTAGAGTTAGACGTTGTTTGTAAAATACAATAAAAGGCAACTATAAAAATAAACCATTTATTTAAAAATTAATGTGATGATTTACATTGACGCAAACTATTTACAATTTCTGATAAATCTGGCACTTTAGTACTACATGCTACTCTCAAAACGTCGTTCAGGCGCGAATCACTTAGTCGGGGTCTATAAACATTTTTCGCATATTTCATTTTTTGAATATGAGGATTCGCACAGGTGAGTTGACGCAAACAAGGTGAGGAGCAAGTGTACGCAATTTTTGAGCTTTTTGTAATTATTCGGTACTAATTTCCAGAATTCTTCATATTTGTTTACCTCTCCGTTTTCTTTAAAAATCGCCTCCAGATTTGTATCATTTTTAAAATCAATTAGTTCATCCGATAACTTTGCAACATCAAATCCCAATGCCGCAAGTTGTGAAGTAGTGGCTACTTCAGGGATTTTCCAATAATAGAAGACATTCCTTTATTCTTCGCAAATCCTCAAATCTTTCTTGAAATTCGTTGCTCAGGGAACGTAAGTAATTAGAAATAATAGTATAGTTTTCTGGGGACACATCAATTTCATCTTGTTGAGCTTTTATCAATATTGGAGAGTTATGTAGTTTTTTAATATTAATTTGTTCAACGTACATCTTCAGCTCGTCTTCGAAAGTAAATACTTTACTTGCCAACTGTGAAATAATTTTATGTTCACCTGTTTACAAGTTCACCTTTTCTATGCGGCCGCTAGAGGGCCGCATAGAAAAGGTTGGCGGGCCGCATGCGGCCCGCGGGCCACAGGTTGAGTATCGCTACTTTAGATATATATGGGTTAAACAGAACTGCATAAGAAATAACGAATAGTTTATCAATTTTTTACAGAACCGGAACACATAGTTTTTATACTGCAATAAATAATCTGGTGGTCTCGATTTTGTGATGCTATACAGTTCTTGTTAGCAGGTGCGTTAAAAATAATGTGTTTTATCACGGAACAACAACATTCAACTTTGGATGAGATAAATAGAGCTGTGGGCCTTCTTCAAGATGACATGTGGCAAACTGATGTAGCTCTCCACGTGGGAGTCTCCCAAAGTGTTACAATTGGAATATTGCGGTACTTTTTTGAAACTGGAAGTCCAGCTAAATGACATCCAGGACGTGGATGCGCTGTGACTGCAGCTCAAGATCGATTTTTAATTTTAACCACTAGAATCTCCACTGTCGAAGGCTACATAGATATCCACCTTTGCCCAGAGACAATCGCACTACAAGATTAGAGGGGTGTCGAGAATATCAATACTGGAATGCAAATCATTGTTGTTCCAAATCTACCTCATCAGCGTGGATATCATACATTGAATTGTTTTTTTTTATTATGAACATTTTTTTGTTTTCCTTTATCGTTATTTTTGACATTTCAATACATTTTGTTGCATATTACCTACGTTTCATCGCTACAAATAGATGATCATTTATCCAAAACGATTCATAGAGAAGTCACGGCTGGTTCTAAAAAAAATCCCTAGACTTTTCCAATGTGTGCTCATTGTAGAGGCAAAAATGAACAGAATTTTAAGTTTTTCTGTTTATTCCTATACTATTTGAAAAAATTGCTTTTTTAAGTTAGGCCTCCCCCAAAGTTGAGCTGCTAATAACAGTGTCAGTAGTTATTTTTATTCTCAAGTGTAATTCACCTCTTTAGGAGGAAAATAAATTAAAATTTGTACAATCAATAATAATTGATACAAATCCCCTTAATTTAGTTTCAAATAAGCTCTTAAATCAATTTGTTACTTTTGATTTGAGGTTATTTTTTTTTAGTTCCATGACACTCCGGACCCATTACGAGGAAAATGCTAATTTCTAGAATACAAAATAATGAAGACTGTATCGAGAAGACATACATGCGTATAAGAAAATAATTATAAGGAAATAAAATTTCGAAACATTCATCTCTTCCAACGTACCTACACAGCAAGTTCTGGTGATTTGGCTGCCAGAAAACGACTACTACCCTGGCTGATACCACTGGTCCTGCAGCTGGATGAACAAAAAACATCTGCAACACTAACCTCCGTGAGGAATGTTGCATAAACGTCTGTCAGATATTATTCAATATCCAGCGTGGTATCAGCCGAGAAAGTAGGGCAGATACGTTGGGAAAGATGAATGTTTCAAAATTTCATTTCGGGATATTTATTTTCTTATTTTCTGTATCTCTCCTCAATACAGTCTTCATTATTTTGATTTCTGTTAGAGTATTGGTAAATGGGATGTTTCTTCCCCACTTGGGGCTTTGTTCACGAGATGGAGCCGCATTGGAATTAATCGAGTCCCAGGCACACTATTGTTTGGGTCAGATCTTTCCTACACTGATGAGAGGTAATACCTCGAAATCGGTAATAGATATATTTCTATTGGACAATAAAGCTTCATTATTACTGTCTAGAGGCTTTCTTTCTTCAAAATCTTAAATTAGTCCTAGTAAAAACAAAAAGTAAAAGCGGATGTGAATGCAAAAATATATCAATAAGTGAGTACCTTTCTATGGCTTGGAGTAAAAACCAAATGAAATTTAGAAGTGGCAATAAATATGGCGGGCCTGATTTTTGTATTCTGGGATGTTGTTCCGTATAACTTGTAAACGTCTGGTTTGCTGTATTTTTGTTTTTCAAACACAGATATTGTAAAACTGCTTGAGCTATGAATAAATCTGCTTCTCCTTTGAAACCCTGAGTGCTTTGGAATTCTATTAACAATTTAGCACAATTTTTCCCATCTTGTGAGTGAATGAAATGATATCGTGCCTGAGCGTAATTTTTCTCTTTCCAGTATATTTGTGCTATACTCTAAAAAGATGGAAAATGTGATAGTCAGTAATTATCAAAATGTGTAGTGCTCATTTTAATGGTTCGCAATAGTATTTGAACATTTTGTGATTAGACTCAAGTATTTTTTCTGTTTATTACAAATCTGAGGTCAAAACTTGTAATAGCAATAAAACCACTCAAAATCAAAAATCAACTATTTCAGGAATTCACTTCCGATAAAGAAATCTCTTAAAATACCTTTTCGTGATCAAATGCTGTGGACTATTATTCATTTTCATTATTTCCCATACAATTAATTTCCTCAAAATTGTATTTTTCCTAGCAAATTACATTATTGTTTATGGAATTATAGTACAATTACATAATAGTAGGTACTAAATTCTCAAAAATATTATTGCATTGAAATGAAAACATTGTTGTCAAGGTTGTGATTTTTTTATTTTATCATTTTTTCTCATCTGTTTAGTATAGATTCCATATGTCACTGCAAGAGACAGATTGAGGAAAAAACGTCTATCATTTCTAAGAATTTAGTGCCTACTATTTTGGAATTATAGTATAAAAAATACTTTTACAAGGAACTTTTTCATTGGTTTCATTAGAAGAAACAACTATCAAAAAGATAATGAATATCACCTTATTTTTTGTCATTTATCAAAAGCCTTCCACAATTGATTTCGTGTTTGTAGTAAAGAAACTCAATTAACAAGTACAATTGAATGAGAAAGAATGCTTGAAAAAATAATGTTTTTGTCTATGTAAAATTTTAGAAATCTGGCAACATAGCTTTCTTGACTGAGGCATCATATGAAACATGATTCTGTTTTTTTTTTATTATGTGAAAAGGGTAAAAAAAAACTCAGCAGCAGGAGATCATTGAAGGGAAGGTATTATTTTATGAGTTCTTATTACTGAATGTGTGTTATTGAAATAGTAATAACTCCAAAATTAGATCAGAGCAACCAGTTTTGACTTCAGATTCGTGATCAGCAGACAATTGAGTTGACTATTTTTTTTCGAAAGATAGCTCGAGCCATTAAAACGCCATCAACCAAAAAATGTATACCTGATGGAGAAGAGGATGCCCATATGAAGATCCTTTCGATGACCAACGAATAGCATTTGCTAAAAAACTTTCTCTCTCGGGCGTAGAAACATTTATTTTACAAAAAATTTTGGTCAATTTTGGAGACCACAAGTCACAATCAAAATCATCTGATTTTTCCAAAACTTCAATCAACAGTAGCCCCAAATCAGATCCACTCAATTGCTACAAGTTATATAGAGAAAAGTTGGATCAATTAGACAATCATACAATACCTGGTCATGTTCTAGAAATAATATAGAGCCACTGTAGAGCATATCTTTCAATTCTTTGAATTTTCTTTGGCCCAAATATCTGAAAAGTTAAGGTTATGTCATGCATTTTCTAGAAACTGCGAGCGATTTAGTAAAAAAAGAATTATACCTAAAGTATAAGGTTCTATACATTTGATGGGCTTCATAAAAATGTCCATCTTCGATAGATTTCTCCAACTTCTCTAAAACTCTAGAAATTCCTCGGACTCCTTGAGCAGACATACTTGTTATTTACGTAAAAATTATGGACAGAAGAATGACAATGACAGAACAAAAAACATTAGGTCACAGCCACAGAATAGCACAGCATTCATGTATTCCAAACTATACAGTACGTGAAACTTGTTCACTTTTCATTGAGTTTATGTGTTTCATTTTGTATTTTCTATTTTCTATTCATTTTATACCCCAAACATCCATCATTCACAGGATTGTCTTACAATATAGTATATGAAAGAGGTAAAGTTCACATATATGAAACACTGTCATCCTCAATGGCGGACATCCGATGTTTCGCAATAATACACTTCTTTAATTGCCTCTTCAGTACCAATCTGGATAACATTGCAAGATGAAGCACTCAATTGATTCATAAAATTACGACGAAAAAGTTATATCTACTTTAATCAGAAAATACTATCTTACCAATGGGTATAAAAATCCTACAACTTCAGTCCTTCAAACCATTCATGTTACCATGGTGGAAGGTTAATCTTTATATCGTTAATCCTTATCCCGCACAAGTTTTAACTGTTTGGCGTTGTTTTCATCTTTACTGAAACGATTTCTTGTTAATGAAAACATTCTTCATTCAAACCTGCCACTTCTTGTAGATCAGACTCTTTTTCTGCTTAATTTCATTATTCATATTTTCAGTACATGCTTACCCGATAATGATTGTTGAGCCAAAATGAAACTCTATAATTGAAAAAAAACTTCACATTGCTGGGTTTAAATCATTGTTTTCAAGTAGTTTCACATTTCCGACTTGGTACTCATAAGCAAATTTTCAGTTCAGTTCGAATTTCTGTTGAAAATTCACTGTAGTAGCTATAGTGGACACGCGACAAATACCAGGTTTCTCACAGAAAAAAGTATTTTTTAAATTACACAGACAGATATATAATCGCGTTATGTATATAATGATATACTTACTGTTTACCTCTTTCTCTCGGTTTCCAATTACTGAATAATAAATTAAACAAATGTAGGTTATGAAGACTGTTTTTGATCTTGATAAGAATTTTAAATTTGCCGCTCAAAAGTTGAAGGGACTTTGGCAGAAATACTACCTATTTAAAGGAATTAAATGTTAAAGGCCATGGACACATAGAGTCGAGATCAGCGCGTCAGAGTGAACACATCGTGAGTAGCTCAGCGAGTTGAAAGTGATTATTAGATTTTATGCACTTGCTATCTTTAGTTAGATAGTGTAGTGACACAGCGTAATGGATGACATTTTGAAGAAAATAGAAGTGCTCTATAAGAGCACTTCTATTTTCTAATCTCGACTAGAGTTGCAGTTCTAGCCGAGATTACAACCCTCCTGGACAAATACGACATAACAAGTCACGAGTTGACAGAATCTTAAAAAAATTTTTTTGCTCGCATGATGACCATCAACATGCAACACAAGAAACCGAAATATTTCGAGTTATTCGAGGCACTCAGTCCAGATATTTTGAACAAATATCGGAAAGAAGAAATAATACCGGACTCCGATGACTACCACTCATCGGATGAAGAGACGATGATGGAGCCTAAAATTCCAAAT
>WOGR01002667.1:0-17038 GCA_015342045.1 Leptinotarsa lineolata | reverse complement strand
TTGAAAGATTTTTCTTGCCTTTTTTGGGAATAGGCTGAACGTGAGCAATCTTTCAACAAGAAGGAAAAACAAGTTTTTTGTAAGACAGTGGTGTGAGTTCATTTGCCCACTTTTTGAGTACGATGACAGGCACTTCATCTGGACCAGACGACTTGTTGATATTGAGCTGATTCAGAATTCGCCTGACCAGACATTGTCGAAAAGTTATTTCTGGGATTGTGGATTCTAGTGTGGGAATAGTGGCTGGTGCCTTTCCCAGAAAATCGACTGTGGAGTGAGACGCAAATTGTTCTGATAGTAGAATTGCCTTTTCTATGGCTGTTGTTGCAATTGAGTAGAATATCATGCAATTTCAACAGCTTTCTCATGAAGGTTAGTATTAATTTAAAAAGCGGTGAATGCGATAAGACTAGCGCCATCTATCTGTATAATTTTGTAACTTCTGGTTTTCATTCAGTACTCAAGATTTATAAACAAATCTTATTAATGATGCCAACATTTTCATCCACCGATCCACCCAATAGCAAACCCACAAATATTATTACTGAAATACTTACTAATGCATATGAAGTGAATAATTCATATTTTGTTAGAAATTCTTTTTCGTATAGTGAATTTAGTGTAAATGAAGTGTGTCTAATAGAAACAGAAATGTGTTATGAAATCCGACAGATTCGGTATATCGATATCTTCATGATTAACAAACTATTCAGAAGCGAGAAACAGAATTTTGTGTTTTTACATTTTTTTCTTTTTCTTTCCACCATTTTTTTTTTGAATTTAAAACATAAATTGGAGACACACCATTTGCTATATCAGACATAAATGGAAAAGCTATCTGCTCCGAAGAGCAGACAATGGATATGGACACTTGCCCATTTCTCAACTGAACCTTGAAAATATACCGCTCATGAATTTCTCAGCAAAGCAACAATTTAGCTTTACGAAAGAGCCGTAACCGCAAACTGGGAGGCAAAACAGCGTTATTAATATTGATGAAACTATAGAATCCAAAACTCCGCAGAAACTATAACGGTGTTGATGCAGGGCGTGGTTGGAAGGAGATACTGCCAGAAATGTTTACATCAGCTTCACACCAGTTTAACGCCAACAATTCCAACTTTGCGAGACGGAATTCAGTGGTAAGAGAAAAAGCTAGGATTGGGGAGTTTTGATCTGAATTATTCCCGTAATGGTTATTCAAAATGATATTTCATTTTTCTGTTCCATTTTGAAATTTATTGAATTGTAAGATTATATAATACTCACAACAGATATAGCTAAACTCAAAAAACAAACAATGAATAGATCACACACCGAAAAAGAACCTGCTCACAGAATTAATGTTCAAAAACGATACCATTTTTTGGCTCAATTAACCAAAATAGGGGTGAGCTTATTACATTTTTATTTTCAAAAAAAAGGTAATCGAGATAAAACAACACTTATATATGGCAGCAGAAATCACTTTTACAGTAGCATAAAAATAATGTCTCTGATCTTAATTTTGAAGAAGCAATTATGGTAAGTGTGTAGAGATTATTTAATGATGAATTTCATTAATTCGGTCTTATAGGGGAAAGAAAGTTTTGGCTTTCTACTACTCCATCTTGATACAAAAAATGTGGGAATCTTCCAAAGAAAGAAAGGAAGCAATCATTTCTAAAAATATAACCCCTTTAATTCGGTCTCATATTGTCTAATATAATATTATATGGTTTGAAATCCCTGAAAGTATGAATGAAATTTTGAAAAAAAATGCTGAAAATAACAAATTAATTGAGCAAAAAACCCAAAAATGGAATTACAATGAAATAAAAATGAGTAAAAAAATGAAAATTGAACAAGGACGTTTCAATTGTTAGTATCCACAGCGTCTTAGGGTATTGACTGAACTGATTCCTCCAAAAGATGACTATATAGGTCATTCGAGTGCTTTCACTTATCTCATCTTCTCTCTAAATGCTTCCTCGGTTTAGCGGGTAATGACTGTTTGGCGGGAGTTGAATGTTTTTCGCTTCATTATGGGTTTCCATATGTTGCGTATATCTACCTGAGCTTGGCTCAATACGTCGTTGGACAACATATATGCAGCTTCTCTAAACTTTCTCGTAAACCAGTGTTCCATGCTTTGCTATTCCCGATTTGCTGGTTTCTCCTCGCTGTACTTTCTGGGATTTCGAATCATAGTAATATATCATATTAGACAATGGAAGTCCGAACTAATGAAATTCGCCATGAAACATTATCAACCACCTACCAATCATCATTTTATGCCCTTTTAGTTTCAGTTATGCGATACCTAATTATAGAAACCGTGGTAAACAAAAAGAATTTTTAACGTAGCATGCAAGTGAAAATCAAAAAGTTTTTGCTTTGGAATATACTGAATTTTATACAATTTATAGATAATAACACAAGAAAAAACAGACTTGGACAAAAGAGATCCATCAGAGACTGAAGTTCCCAAAACTAATACGAAAAAGAGTAAAGGTATAAATAAGTAATATCTATATTCATACCTATCGCATTCTTTGATGTTCAAAGCTTCCCCATTTTCAGATGATGAATCGACAAATTATGGTAATCGAGTTGTCGAGGGTTTACTGAAGTACTAGAAAACTGCATTAGAACCGGATATTATTATATATCGAACACTTTAAGAAGACGTTAACTAACTTCACATTGCCTGCTTCAGCCAATGTCTTGTATTTTTATATCGAAAAATATAAAGGGTAACACCAAACTGAATAAATTATATTCCATGATATGAATTAAATCGACGTTTTGTACAACATTCTGTCAAAAATCTAAGTGAAGGTGTAGATAAATTTCCTCTATTTTTATTCATTTGTGGATCATAATTTGGGAAAGTTTCAAACCCAGGGTTCAAACAAGTACCTTCTAGTAGAATAATGTATAATTCAAACGAGGATTCGTACTAATAGAAACCTATATATAGCGGTGTTTGTGCGGAAGTAGTGATTCAGATTGGATCTGAATCGCTGGAGATTAAATCCATTTGGAAAAGCTTTCTCAAGAAGTTTATTCCACATGAACGCAGTTCTTCAAATGTGAAAGTATTTGAACAGTGAAGCTCGAGGTGTACTGAGTTGAACCTCAAGACGATGAGCAGCCACAGTTCCTCTCGTATTTCTGATATGTATCGCTCTTGGTGGAATCAAATGTGCCAAGTCCTATGAACATTTCACGTGGAAGTATCCATAGAAGAGAGACAAATCTCCAACCTTTCTTCGATGTTCCAGACTATCAAGGTTGCAAGTGATGTTTGCGTTTCCAATCAGGCGGATGGCTCTTTTCTGGATAGAATCCAGCAGCTTCAGGGTATACTTAGCGGCGGAGCTCCATACATGAGAACAATACTCCGAAGAAGGTCTGATCTGAGCATTATAAAGCATCAGAAGTTGCTGGTGTGTGTACAGTTTTCTGGTTTGGAATAGTACTCGAAGCTTTTGAAAAGCCGTCTTTGCAATTCCAGCAACATGATTGTGCCAAGACATATTGGTGTCCATTCCAACCCCCAACAAACTTATCGAAGCAAAAAGCGGAATTGTCTGTCCTGACATTATTATATACGGTTCAGAGGCATTCATCTCTTTGGAGAAAACCGATGCCTGGATTTTCGTGACTTCCACCCCGATTCGAAATCACTTCTAGATCCTCATAAAGATATACAACATCCTGCTGCCGATGAAGATGTGCATCCGCAACCGATGTCCTGGTATCCAACTGAAATGACGAGACAAGTGTGCAGTCGTCAGCAAAGCAATATATTGGATTTTTCATTTTTAATAAGTCGTTGATGTACAATAAAAAGAGGGTTAAAGACAATATGGATCCCTGAGTAACAATAGGGATGAAAGTATTTGAGAGATATCCATCGACGGCCACTTGCAGGGAACGTTCTTTCAGGAAACTGGAGAGCCATACACAAAAATGATTCGACAAGCCATAGCATCGAAATTTAGCCAGCAAACCCTCAGCCATTATTATAAAAAAGTCAAATTCAATTCAATATTCTAAGAAAGTCAAAACTTCTCCATCATTTTTGTAACTTTTCAATGCTTTTCATTGGAGAAAGAAAACAGGTTAGGAATATAAAGGAAAATAAAACCATTCTGGAAAATAGTGTACTTTCTGATTTCATCATTGTCCACAACAAGACACGGACTCGAGACCAGTTACACTAATCATTATTTGATGAGTTCAAAAGACTCATTCGTCATTATTCCTACATACAACTGACTACAAACAAAGCTAAACCTTGTCAATTCTGTTTCGAAATTTTAGGGTCATCTTTAGTACGCAACGAAAAAATCAGTTCTAACTCATTTTTTGATTTTCTACTATGGTACATATTGAGGAAAAATGTACTCATTTTATTAGAAATTGATACGAAAAGTCACGAGGGAGATGTGCCTGAACTCTTTGAATATGGTAGGGATATAATAAATTATCAAAATTTTCCATACCAGATTATGAGAAATGTTTAACGTCAGATTAAAAACTACTTCCTCGGTTTCAGGGGTTCCAACCATCCGATATGCACCCGACAGATGACTAGCTTCCCCAAAACTTCCTGTTTTCCGTAACAGAGTGTGAATTTTCGAAAAGGTTTTTGAAGTAGGAGTTGTGCGGTCCGGATAATGCTCCTGATAGAAACGTCCAGCGTCATATCCATTTCCGTTAGCTAGTCCATATGTGAATTGTATGTCAACATATTCTGCACTGGTGAAGTTTACCGTTTTCAAACAAATAATCACACTAATAACAAATGAAACTATTTAACTATGTAAGCTATTATTTTCGACATGACAGCACAAAAACAAACATTGGAATAAACTTACTAGCCTACATGATGCTTTTATTTTCAGAGTTCGTTAATCGATGAGACGGCGATTGGATGCATCCATTAATTGAAATTGAACTATCTTGTAATATTTCACGTAAAAATAATGGAGGAATCGATTTTTCTTCTATAATATACGATTCATACATGTATGACAAAGTTGTAACCCTCCAAAAGAGACCAACACGTTTAGGTGGCGCACCCTACAAATAAATGACGAACTGAAACCAAATTGAAATTTATCACATCAAAAATTCTCAAATACCAATTTTTGTCCAAATATCAACAATATTTTGGAATTCATTCACGAATAAACAAAATGAAAATAAATTTTCAACACCATGTATCTAAAAAATGAAGGCCTTGCGGATTCACGCTTACATGAACTTTTCACCTCATATATAACTGAGAAATCGATCTGTAAAATATCGGACACTTATTACATAACACCCTGTGAAGCGTGTCTCAAAGAAGTCGCAAAACACTGTGAAAGGTATTTTTGTTCTCTAAGTGACCGTATTTTTGTGTTGCATTTTCACGAATACTTAGCAAATGTCTTTACTTTCCTCAAAAACAGCAGAAAAGAGTTGAGTTATATTTTTGTTCGAAGTATCTGAATCAGATTGTTGAAATGATACGATTACATACTCTTTCTGTTTTAAACTTTGAGGGGCTTGCCGTCTATGGTTGGGAAAATACATTCAGCTGTAGGGAAAACCTGTAGATTAAAAACTGACTACATTTTTTTCTACTTTTGAAACACAGAATTTTTCACAATATTCGATCACAATGTTTCAGTTATATGGCATTTTCTCCTTTCAGATTTGTCTTGCGATACCTCGCCCTTACAATTAATTTTTTCCCATGAACAGTAAGCGAAATTTGATTATGCTGAACAACATATGTTTCAATCTCAAAGTTAGGGTTTCAAATAGAACGTTTTCCGTAATAACAAACCAATTTCAAGAGCAATATCTCACGTATATAGAAGTAGTCAAAATATTCGCCGTTTTTCCAATTTAAAACAGAATTGTTTTAATTGGCTATTTCGAAAGCTATTTTCCTTCCGTTGAACTGGTTGCAGAAATAAAAGCAAAAAGTATTGAGTGTACAAATGGAGTGAAAATGAAATCACATTCATTTACTATCATGTTGGAGAAACTATTCTGGTTATTCCAAATTTCTTCGTACACGTAGGAGAGTAACTCTATGAAACATGTGAATTTCATCAGTTCGGACTTCCATTGTCCAGTATTGCATAAGATGATTTGAAATCCCTGAAATAACCAATACAATTAAAAATTTGCTGAAAATAACAAATAAATTAGGCAAAAAGAAAATCCTGAAGTAATTTTACAGTGAAATGAAAACTATAATGTGGAACCATGGGAATACTGAACTAGACGCCTTCCTGAAGCACATCAACAGCGTAAGACCTTTCATTACTTTCACAACGAATTGCCTTTCTTAGACGTACTGGTGAAGAGGACCGACACTAAGTGGGAAACATCTGTATACCGAAAACCCACTCACACGGGACAGTATCTGTACATCGAATCCAACCACTATCAATCAAGGGGAATCATCAAGACTCCAGCAGACCGTGCTTTCGAGCTCTGTAATACGAAGGAAGATCTGGAGAAAGAACTACGCATCATTAAAAATTATCTTCAACGAAATGGGTACTCCAAAGTGATGATGGAACAGACTCTGAATAAAAGACAGCAAAAACCTCACAAGGAAGAGAAACCGTCACAACCAGTGTATCAGAGGATTATCGTGCAGTATATAAAGAATTGGGTCCAAGTACAACATCAGAACCTGCTGCAGATCCGGAAACACTATCCGTAGCAGCCTCACAAAAACCATGCCTCCAAACGCGGACTGCGATTCCAAGAATTGCATTTACCGGATACCCTGTGAGTGCGGAAAATCCTATATCGGTGAAGTCCGCATTGGAAGTCCGCATTGCCGGGCACAAGAAACACACACAGAGAGGGGAAACCAGCAGGAATAGCAGAGCATGTTTGGACTTATCAAAATAACATCTAGTGGTACCAAGCTGAGATCATACACAAGGAGGAACACTGATTTAAGTGGAAATTCAAAGAAGCCGCCTATATGCTGTCCAACAAAGTAATCAGCCAAGCCAACGTAGAGATACGCAACATATGGAAACCGGTAACTAAGGAAAAAATGGCAAACTCCCGGCAAACGTTCATCTCCCGCTAAACCGGTGAAGCGGAAAATGGATCGAGGGGATAAGTGAAAGTACTCGAATGACCCATAAATAGTCATCTCTCGGAGTAATTAGTCCAGTCATCACCCGAAGACGATTGTGCATACTTACAATCGAAACGTCGTGAAGTAACGTGGCTTGAAATCGCTAATTTTTCAATTTTATTTATTTCTTTTTTGTTTTCATTGTTCAATTTTCAACTTATTTTTATGTCACTGTAAAATCACTTCAGGGTTTTTTTGCTCAATATATTTTTTATTTTCAGCTATTCTTTTAATTTTTAATTTTATTGGTTATTTCAGGGGTTTCAAATCATCTTATACAATATTAGACAATGGAAGTTCGAACTGATGAAATTCACCACGAAACATAGTCAATCACCTTCAAACAATCTATGAAACATGTGATGTACTTTTCACCTAATGACAAACCAAACTGAAGATTCACCGTTCTATATTGGCCTCTGAAGTTCAATGAATAATAATCCTTTGGAGTTCAAACCTTGCTAGAAATCGCACTCTGAAAGGCAAGACCTCGTTAATCTTTGGCTTACACGAGTTTTCACTTTTGAGGGTTATCTTTATAGTACGATACATCGTAAGAATGTGAACCACTTTGAAACCAATAATTAGCTATCCAGGAGATGACTGAAACTCATGAACTGAAGTTGTATCCTTAAATAAGACTCATTATATTTACTGAAATAGACTCATATCAACTTTTCAATTGTTTACTACTCAATTCAGCTGTATTGTTTATAAATATGAATTTCCAGAAGTAGTTATTCATTTGATAATTTACTGCGCTGTAATTGAAAAGACCATAACAACACAAGCACTCATATTACTAACTACATCACGAACTCCTATTCTTGCTCACGAAATACTCCTCATTGCATCCAAATATAACTCTATGAAAACGTCGTTCAAAAATTAAACACATCCATGAAAAGCTAAATTCGTTCAAGTTCATGCTATCTGCTGAACCCATATAAGCGCGACATCTTTTTGTATCCATGAAATCCCATTGAGGACGAATTTTCTCATATATTAGCAATAAAATCAAAAAAGGGGAAAAGCCAATCGATTTTCCCGTCTACCGGCATAGACGTATAAAGGTCATTAGGTTTTCGAAAGACGTGTTATAATTCACATATCCCTCAGACACGATCGACGGTATAGGCGAAAAGCACGGTTACATTCCTTGCATACATCAATCACCGAGACGCGCCCTGGAGGAAGTGATCCAGTGGTGTCGATGAGAGGGAATTTGAGACAGGGTTTTCGTATTTCAAATCCTTATATGAAAATTTGAAACTTGGGTTACATTATTGAAATTTCCATTGGGATTTTTTTTCATAAAATAGAGCCTTTGTTACTCAATAATGATGTACCTTCAGTGAAGGTATTGAACAGATCCTAGCTCAGAATATCAGGCTTTTTCTAATGGTGCTTTATTTTCCAAATTTCGGGCGTTTCAAAGTTATTCGAACCAGTCCTTGGCATCAGGATGAATAGAGTAAATATCGTTTGGGTGGCCGTAGTATGTAGATGAAATTGAACTTAGAGTTGAGGGTTGAATAATAATATTTATGAAACATGAAAAAATGAACACCGAGTCCTGAAACAACTGTTAAATCATCATTGGGCACGAAGGAGACAGAATAAAATGAGGGTTAATAGTTACAATAATGTATTTGTTGAATATTTGGAACAAATTTCTAATTCTAGTCAGTTTGAAACAGCTCGGCCGATTTTCACAAACACAGCGGTGTTGGATACAGAATCAAAAGGCCTTCAAATCCAGGAGCCACGTGAACCCCCTTCACGTTAAACAAAAAAAAGTTGATGGTGCCCTCTTGACACCAGGCCACGTGACCATAGTCATTTTTATGTCAAAACGTAGTGGAAGTAGTACGTTTCACCTTAATTTCTCCCGACCCCGATAGCTTGTTCCATTCAAAAATTAACGGGGGAGGACTTTTTACGTTTTCACTGTATATGATTATCATGTCTATATCTATACCATAAGCATATCTAAACTGAGTTTTTATTTGTCGATCATTTAAAATTTTTTATTTATTTGACAGAAATGTTTTGATAATCATTTATGATAATCTTCATGAAATAAATTTAATGTGAGCTTTTCAAAAATGTCGTAACATAACACGATTTTCTGTTTTGAAACATAAACTCCATCACTTTCAATATTTTTTGAATGAAGATTTCAGATAAAATATCATGAGTAATATTAATAATAACAATAATAATAATAATAATCGTCTTTATTATTACAACTACAAGAATTTTTTTTACAGAATTAAGTTTTAACTACAGATATGAAGTTACAGCAAAATGAGAAAATCAATTTTCGCAGCTATGCAAATAACTGCCAAACTGTTCTTTATCTGTCCGTCAATAAATTTCATTAGAAACGAATATTTTACATAAAAAATGTTCCTTTTCTTATGAATGGTTATGTTTAGCCATACTTAAAACATTCCTGTTACTGAAATACATGAAAACAAATGAAATACTCAGAATAATGAAGTTAGTTCTGAATTCTGGTGAAGAGAAAATCGAATAGGAAGGAAGGAAATATTTTGATTCATATCGGTAGTTGTAGCCATTTCAAAAAAAGCAGGATTTGAAATAGGAAACTGAAAACTCTTCGAAATATTATTTCACCAAAGAAAAACTGATTATTTATTTCTTTTGATATACAAGTTACTGAATTTTTCTCCATAGTTCATATTGCGCAGTAATACAGTGATGAACTTACTAGTTTGATGATTATGAAACTTTTCCGTGTTCTCTGCTGATCTGAGTTACAAACTCGTGATTATTTCATATATCGTATTCACCAGAAAAACTTATTTCAGTGAATATTGATGTGAATACAATTATTGTCACTATTCCGAATTTGCATCACATATTCCTACCGACGGACTGAATTTGAAAGAGCGTACAACTAAAGAAAACCAACACTGTCTCTGTGTTGTTAGAAACCAAACGGTGTCATCCCAACAGCAACAGCAATGCATCACCGGATCCGAATTTTGCCAGGAGGATATTGGATAGGCAATAGTGCATGTAATGATATCGCCTTGGCGCATCCAACATTATAATAATGTATCTTCTTTCAAATGTAGAACATCAGGTTACAAATATTCTCCGGTGAAATACACCTTTGGTGGATTTTATTCACGGAGTCTTCGTATATTTTATTTTCATTAATATAGGATGTACTCTTGTTTGTTCATATATGAATAAATGACCATGATTATATTTTTATATAAACTGTGTATCAGTCAAGTGGAGTGAATTCGACACCAAATAAATCTGGGTGTGTTTGAAAAATGCTCAGGCACGTCGATTGGTATTTTCAGTCACGCATTTTTTTTAACGTTAATTGCGTGAACAGAGTATGTTAATTACTAATACCAAGTACCAACTTCATTTTGAAAGCAACACATTGTGTATGATTCGGTCTTTCGTTGTCTATCTCGATAAAATTGTATTTGCAAAATATGATTTTTGTCGACATTCGCAGGTAAACCAAAATAGTTTCAAGTAATTACGTTCTTAATGATATGACTACTGAGTGATCGTTTTCCTAATGATGCTCTTATTATCACATATATATGGAAGTGAGATGTGACATAATCTCCCTTCCATCCACCAAACATCCATCCAAAACCACACTATTTTTTTTTCTTCTTTTTTTGTGTTTCAGCTGTCTGATGGCTTCAGACATGGAGGTTATTCGATTTCATTATCTACTTAATTCTTGTACTAAAATACAGTTTGTATCTTTGTATCAATGAATATTTCAACCGTATTCAATACATATATTCAGTGTTCTATTAAAATTACCATGTGGCTCATAAACTCTATCTATGACACCGTGTGTGGGCTGCACTTCATGGAATGAGGCACCAGCTCTCTGTCTCAATTGGAGAATCGATGACGTCATGTTGAAAAGTGAAGTAAGGAATATAAACAGCAGTAAAGTTTTGAAAGAACGAAATTAGAATCGTGGAATCCGAGACCAAGAGCAGCTTATAATCGTTTGGAATATAATTTGGCGACGTAGTTCATTATCGTGGTATTCTTGTTGAGTGGTGTAATTATTAGAAAATGTATAGTATTCCAATGGAGTAGTTATTGTTTTGTTTGTTATCAGGAAAAGACAGAATGCTTTCAATATCGAATTGATTGGTTAGCTACGACATGCCCAACAGAACTCTTGCAGAACACATCTTGCACCAGCTTCCATGTCACCGTAAACCACCACGTGCGACATCCCACATCACACTACCTGAGGAGGCAGCGTGTAGGGACTCTGTAAATCATCGAGAATCAGCAAGAGGTTACAACTGCAGCTCAATACAATAAGCCCGAGACTCATTTTTGTATGCGGAGCGTCCAATGGGCAATATTTTGAGAAAATGTCATCCACCTTCACACAACTCAATCCAGCGAATCGAAAGCCCCGTTTTGAGGCCGAAGCCCAAAAGTGTGACAACTTTGAGCCCCGTTTTTGGGGCGTTCCATCGCTACAACTAACTTCAGGTCTACTGACACTCAAAGACAAACTTATGAGATCATTGCTTGGCTAATTGGATAGAACTGGCCGATACTTGATGATAATCAATTTCATTTCATCAACTCATCAATACAATAGTACAGTTTATTGTATGATTTTCGCTATGAAGGGTTTTACAAAAACCGCGACACGTGTTTTTCTATACAATAGCTTTTCTCAAGCGTTAATACTCAAGTATCAGCGCTTGAGAAAGCTATAGCGAAACACGTGTCAAGGTTTTTGTAAAACCCTTCACAGTGAAAATCATACAATAAACTGTATTATTGCATTAATATATTTTCATTGCTTGGCGTTTCTAAACGGTAAAGTGTTACGCGCGTTACGCCAATAATCGGCGTTTCGTTAAACAACATAAATATTTTTACAAAACATGTCTTCAAAAATTCACAACTTTCCAGCATCTCCTACTGTTTCGTTTCAGCTGCTTGAATTTAATTTGAACATATAATATTAAAAAATCAATGTATGCCGGAGTGTTTTCCTAACAGATAATATTCATTGCAGAAAAATATAATATTCACCTAAACTTCTGTAATTTCGATTTCAACTGGCGTTTTTCCATTTAATTTTCAACCGAAGTCTTGCAAACTTATTTTAGTGGCTCGAGGAAATATACCAGCTCCCAAGAGAAACCACCTAATTAACCCGATGACCCAAATATCGTATGATGCCATCCTCCGACTACTCCCTGTAACAATCTCGTAACAACATAATACAACGGCATACAAAATCATATCCGCTCTCTGAATTATAAAACCTTCATTAGGAAAATTGTCCATCGGGGGTAGAGGCTTGGTGCAGTTCACCCACGATGCATACTAAATAAATTGGATTTGATCAGAGAAAATGCTTTTGTCGTCCAGGCATATTCAGAGCAGATGAAATTCATGCAATAAGAAGTATAAGGTTCATCACCAGATTGATGGTTTTCGGGCAATGCAGACTTTTCCAAATGAGGTTTGTCTGACTGAATTCAGCAAGAAGATTAAGTTTCAGCCAACAGTTTTATATAAAATGAAAGTGAAGTACTCTTTCAATTCAGATGAAAATCAGAATCGTCATCAAAGTATATTCTAGAATCAAAAAAAAAAATCTGACGGTCGTGTCATGAAAAGATGATCAACACTTGGTTGCTGAAAATGTGAAAGAGAACATCACAAACGTATGAAGTCATCATAAGGAAACCAATGCCCAATTTTGGTTTCCGTTAAGTAATTTTCGCATTTCGTGAGGCTTAACAAAGATATTCACAGTGGTCGCCAAACAGTGGTTGGACTAAAGAAGCGATGAACTACGATATCTTAACAGGTCTTCTCATAGGTCACTGTCGTCTGAATCATCACATGCAGAGACTTGGACTATCAGAAAACAGTGTGTGCCGCCTCTGTGTGAAAAATGATGAAACAGCACAGCACATACTTCATACCTGCTTCGCTGCGGACTTACCATCTGATCTGAAAGGTCACTCAGCATATAAACTAATCGGCTTCGTTAAGAAGCTGGGTTTATTTGGTCGAGTGTGAATAGGTGTGAGCCACAATAAATCATTGCGGGTTGCGGTGGAGATTCGAATAGACCCACTCACTTTTGACTTTACCTTACCTAACCTATATCTACCTGTATGACATCTAGGTCCACTATATTCTCAGCTTTTCTCCAACTACGTGTTTTATGTCCTTTAACTTGGTGACCCCGATCAACTAGTCAAATACAGACATTTGCTGCCCCTGCAATGTCAGTTAGATCTTTCCAGTCTAAATTCAAAATCGAATATATTCCATTAACTATTTTTTGTTGTATTTATATCCTCAACCCAAATTTCATGCAGGTAGCTAGAGGTGCTTTCTGGTGATGAATATATTTTTGTGGTGTTTCCATTTTTTCAGCAACAAAATATTGCCCATCTCTTCCCTTGACTATACCGCGTTAGGACAACTCTTCTTTGTTGTACTATATCCATACTCTGAATATATTTTTTTATAGATGATTTCATAGTTTCCATCAATTCTTGAAAAGAAGCAATCAAAACATTTCTGAAGAATGTCCAAATATTATTTGTATTTATCCAGTCCATAAAACGTTGACATAGTTTTTCGTACACTTTCTTAGATTTTTGGGGTAAAATATTTTGTACTACATTTTCTGCTTTCTCCGTCAAATGCACAGTATGCTTGATTGAAAAATGATGGATTTCTATTGATTGAAAATATGTATCGCTATGAAAAATCTGTCATAATGGATCTCATTATGAAACGGATTATGGGCATATAAGTGTATTATTATAGTACGGCTGCAGAAAAAAATTATTTGCCTGGTCACAGATGGTTGCATAATTGTTATTTTACGATAACAAAATAGTAATAATGAAATACGACGGATAATGAGGTGAATATGTCATTGGTCAGGACTCAAGTGCAGAAACTTAAATGCGAGAGAACTTAAAAAAGAATATTAATAATTGTTTCATTGTTTTCATGTCAATTGGCACATAAAAAAATACAAAAAAATAATAAACAGACTAACCCAAAAATTTGACAAATTGCAGAGTTCAAAATCGGATCTAGCCAGGTTTGGAATGACCCAATCAGAGTTTGCTCTTCCAATGTATGACAATTTTTTTTGAACAAACAAAATGGAAAATGTATGTAACGGTATTCTGACATCCCATAGGAAACCGTATTGACCTCTGATAAAGAAATGAGAAGACAAGTGGATAATATATTTGTGCAAATTGAAAACGTTTTGCCCTCACCAGAACAAAAATACTGTTTGTCGACGCTTGTTTTGCTAACCATGTTGGCATCATCAGGAGATGACGTTTTAGTCACCATCTCTTTCTATGAAATATTCATGTTTGAACTGAAACCACAACCATGTATATTGATAATAAAGCCAATATTTGAAAACTCTTGGATATTAGATTTATGTCTATGAAGCAATTAAGGGATTTGAAGACGATAGTTTCAAAAAGAAATCTGATAGTTTTTTGGCAGGATCTCCAAATAATGTAAATGACTTTTGAAACAGGTTATTTTTGTCATGGAATAATGAAAAAAGTATGCAAGAAATTTGTTTAGAAATTGTTGTTGATATACACTGTGTCCAAAATGAGAATGAACAGCATGGGGATATCAGAAGATACGGGGTCGAGTGAATTAGAGGAAAGTAGCGCATTTATGTGCCTAATAATTTTCCAATCAGGATGTTTTGATATTCCGAGTAGTTTCGAAGATATCCGAAAAAAAACGAAATTTGAGAATTTCGATTTTATTTTCTCTTAGCTTTATTTTTGAAGGAACTATAAAACAGATAGCACTTTGCCATGGCCACTTTTTAAGGACTACACGATAATGTGAGCAGATGTTTTCTGCGACCTTTCGTGTTTTAGAAAACATCATCAACTTTGTATTTTCATATGGGCCGAAACTGAAGTATACTCATAAGTATACTATCTAAAATTGAAGAAAAGCAGGTAGGTAATCATTTTTTATCTTGCATGAGAAATGGTTATGCAATCACATTGTGTGATACGTTGCTATATTCACAATAAAAAGTGGAGTCGTCACAGAGTATACTTTACTTTTGGCCCTCATGAAAATACAAAGCTGATAACGTTCTCTAAAAGACGAAACGTCGCAGAAAAATTGTGCTTACGTTATCGTGTAACACTCAAAAAATGCCCATAGCAAAGTGCTATTTGTTTAACATTTCCTTCTAAAATAAAGCTAGGAGAAAACAAAAACGAAATTCTCAAATTTCAGTTTTCTCGACTATCTCCGAAACTACTCGGAATATTGAAACTTTCTAACTTGTATTTTATTAGGCACATCAATTCGCTACTTTTTTTTACTTCAATCGACCCCCTATCACTTACCGTTTCCGTCAAAAAGTAGCGAAAACTATATTTTCATTGAATGAGAGTAAACCTGAGCGAATGAACAGTGGTTTCGTTTTCCATTACAGCAAGGAATTCGAAGACAACAGATGCCATCCAATTACAATTAGACCTCTCACACATTTCATTCAACTGATAGCACTGACACTATGAATTCCCGGTTCGGCCTACACAAAGCAAATAACCTGAATCCACTTCTGTTCCAGTCTGGCGGCGTCATCTTCGTTCGGAGCTCCATCAGCGGTCGACTCCAATGAGCAATTATGTTTTCCCGACAGCTTTTAATTTCGCGCTCCCACACTGCTTCTCTGGGAATATTAGATAAATAATTGATGAAACCCTCAGCTGCATTCCCACTTACAATACGCTATTGAATTTAATTAAAAAATAATCTGCCAAGGCGTTCTGAACTACTTTGATGTTAGAAAGATGTAATTAACGTAAGATTTTTGGTTGCCTGAAAGCCAATATTTCAGACAAATTAAAAAATTGTATCCGGAACTTGAAGAATCATATTTAACTATGCTTGTAAAAAACATCAAGAAAAAATTCTATCAAGCTAGAATTGAGTCAAGTAGTAATATATCAATAGACATATGAAAAATGCTATCTGAATTACAACGTTCAATATCTTACAATATGTCAAATTTTGAAATCACCACGTATAGTGGTTTTATGACTAAAGACCCTAACATTATTGCAAACGAATTCAATTTTTTTTTTTATAGAAACTCTTTGTAAGTCAGTCGAAGATTTAAACGTGGCAACGTACAGTATTGGCTCTCTTGAGAATGAATCATCCTCAAGGTTATTATACCCGTTTAGTGAGGGTGAATTTTTTGAACTGATGATAAAGAATCTCAATAATATAAAGTCGTCAGGAAACGACGACGTGCTGGCATTCATGCTCAAAAATACGCTGGACATATTAATAAAACCTCATGTCTTTCTCATCAATTCAAGTTTTTTGTTCTGGTGTAATCCATGAAAGATTTAAAACAAGCAAAGTCGTACCTATTCACAAAAAAATAAATAGTTGATGAATAACGATAGACCCGTAACAAAAACATTGGTTTTCTCAAAAATTTTTGAGCATTGTTTTCCAAATAAATTTTTGAGATATCTTGACATAAATGACATTACTTCGGATACGCAGCATGAATTTTAAAGTGGAAAATCCACTAATATCGCGACTGAATCCATATATACTGTGTCCGTAAAGTATGGAACAAATTCATTTTTAGCTAAACAGGTCCTTTTAAGAAATAATCCTGAAACACGTTGATTTTTGATGTTAATTTACCGCATTTTAAAATAATAATCTGATATACAAGGTGAATTACGTTGGAGTAATGACGTCACGGTAATTTTTTTTAAATGGAACACCTCCATTTTGTCTCAATTTTCGGATTACTCTAGCTGAGCT
>WOGR01002666.1:0-17040 GCA_015342045.1 Leptinotarsa lineolata | reverse complement strand
GATTATTATTTTAAAATACGGTAAATTAACATCAAAAATCGACGTGTTTCAGGATTATTTCTTAAAATGACCTGTTTAGCTAAAAATGAATTTGTTCCATACTTTACGGACACAGTGTATGTAGTTTCTTCTTGGCTAGTAGTAAGGCCTTTATAGCTCAAAAATTATACAGGTTGACTAAGATTGATGCTATTTTTTTGCAGATTGGCCAGCTCTCAGTTGGTCATTTACTTCAAATCGAACCGTTTCATTCCTTATATGAGAAACGAACTATATGGACATCTGGACTTTTTAGCAAATATTGGTGGTTTACTGGGATTATTCGTAGGTTTCTCCATAGTTTCGCTCATAGAAATTATTTACTTCTTGTCAGTGAGAATCATCTGTAATATGAGACTTTATAAGAACTGGTATGGCGAAGATTTGGAAGATACAAAATAGAGTTGCACTTCAGATCAATAAATATCTGAAAGCTAGTAGTAAACTTAGACTAGTAAATGTAGTGACAGTAGTTATAAAAATAAATGGAACGGTATTCGTTAGGTGTTTCATTTGCTTCTGCGTTATCTTATTTTCAGTATTGAAAATGTTGGCATCAAGCCCCAAAAACGTAGACAGAGTTTAAAATGAATATAACAAATATTGAAAAATGTTTTTGTGGAAAAAAACTTCCTGAACCGGTGCTCATCGCGCTACACCCCGTATGTGTCGGTATTATAAAACTAGTTTGAACATTTATAATTTGAAACTGAACCTTCGATAAAAGTCAATCGGATTCCGAATGAGGATAGAAAGAAAAACAGATAATTCATAAAAAACGAATGTTGTCACGTTAATTCAAAGATAAAATGAAAAATTGAATAATATATATGTTATATGTTGTTTATTGACCTTCGATATTCATATACAAAGTGACATGGAATAAATAAAATCAATGCCAATGCTGACTTTGCAGAATCGACATCCTTCATTTTATTTGTTTCATTTTTAGAACATGTAATCACTCATTTTGCTATAACTACGTCCTTTGTGGTGGAATGAGTTAGTTACAAGTTTGTTACTTTTGTATTCACATTACTTTATATTATAATGTGCATTCTGTAACTCAAGAGAACATAGTGCTGTTTCCCTTTTTTCAAATGAATATTTTTTCAAAAATCTGTATTTCAAAAGTGAGATACAACATCTATGAGCTGTCTGTCCTAGATGACATGGGCCAGGAAAATCGTATATCGTGAGAGATATAAAAAGTCGGGTAAATTAGGAAAAAGTTTCCCATTCCAGGGATTTTTTACACGAGTGTGTGAAATTTGGAAAATGCAATTGGTTCGTGAGATATTCGAAAAGAACAAAAAATTTGCTAATTTCTGGCGTTATCCAAGCATATATTAAAAAGAACATTTTCTGAGTGCCAACTTTCGAACTGTATAAGATGGCGTTAAGGGATTTTCAACACAAAGTTTCGTCTCTGAGAAACCATGACCCATATACATTTTCATGTGGTTCGGAAAAAAAAATCACCCTAAATTAATTAGTCTTTTTGGAGACAACTTCATAATGTATCATGATTGTTCTTTTTGTAAATTTTGATACGTCTTCAAAACAAGCTTTAAATGTTCCACTTTTTCTTGATTCGATCAACTTTGTGTCTATTACTTTTTTGATTTCAACATGTCTCCCCTTCTTATTTTGGACACAGTGTATATTTTTTCATTTCAGTAAATCCTTTTTCATTATATTTCTCAAATGTCTCAGTGAAACCACCTCAATTCCATGTGAGATAGAGATCATCACTTTCCCGCTTTCAGATTTTCTGGAAAATAAGGTTATAAATCATATTGAATATCTAACTGTCGTCAAACCATTGGAGAAACAAACTTTGAAGTTCCACATATGATCTTCAAACTCTGAAATAAATTGAAAAACTGTCACTAGCATCGCTTCATTGAAATATATATGAAACCAGTAATTGAAAGAAAACGGAAAACCATCCCTCACATTTGTCATATTTTCTTCGAAAGACTTGATGCTTAGTTCATTTCTTTCAGTTTAAACTTCGACGGAGTGAAACTTTTTGACGGTTTCGCTGTTCTTGATATTTCATGTGAGAGGTCAACTTCCTTTATAAATCACTCAAGTTTGCAGCAAACTAAAACTTTCTGGTTGGAAGAAAGTTTAGTACTCTGTGCGGCGTCATTATTTGATTAAAAAGTAATAACAGTAACGTTAGCTCGAATCGAGTGGATTTTGAAAACTACGGTGCGGATTGGGCGTGCATTCGGCAATTGATATTGCAGCTAATCAAGTTTACATATGTGAGATATATAGCTGTTTTGTTAAAACTAATCCGTTGTGGAATTAGGAACAGAGGCGCACTAGGTTTCGACCAATTCTTCATTTGCTTTGATCAATTTTTGGAAAAAGAAAGGTTTGGTTTTCTACTTCTCCATCTTTATGTGAAAAAATGTGTTAATCTTCGGAAGAAATCAATTAATTATAATGAACTCTTTACAAAAACGTGTAGATCACGTGGACCAATCAGAACAACCCAGCAAAAGTTCGAACCAATCAGGAGTGGGCATTCGCATCCTACCTTAATATAATGGGGCCCTGTTATAAGCTTATGCCTCTTCAGGGGTTTGGGTTTGTATGTTTAATTTTCCTTTTCTTTTCTCTTGGTTTTTGAAATGTTGCTTTTTATCTAGTTCCTTTTGGGTATCCTTGTTCATGGGTCTCGTCAGTCTTTTTATTTTCTCTGATTGTGCCATCTATTGTCCAGTAGCTATATCATTCTTATATTGCAGCCTGAAAGAATTTCGTCAACAGATGTCGCGATTTTTTCGAAAATGTCGAATGTCTTCTGAAATTCTAAGGAATTATGGCAGGTATATCGATTTTATAATAATATAGAAGGTGTATTTTGTGGCCGACCAAATACAGAGAATTAAACAAAAAATGTAAGATAAATGTTCCACTCGAATGTAGACATACATAAAACTAAAAAATGCCCATAGAAGTTCAGGAGTGGCATTTGAGTGTGCCGTAAAAGTTTTAGTACCTATGCTGACTACTAGAGGGCGATGGCAGTACAATGTCAGTATTTAATGTAATTACCAACACAAATGGATAGCAGTCGCTGACAAACTAGTCGGCTTTTTAATTTAAATCAATTTTGACGTACATCCCGACTTCGGGATGTCAGCGACTGCTAGCTATCTACCCAATTCTGTTGATACTCACATTTAATACCGACATTATACTAGCGTCGCCATCTTGTGGTCAGGGTAAGTACTAAAAATTTTACGGTACACGAAAATGTCAGTTCTAAGCTTCTATGGGCTTTGTATTCTTTGATAAAACTTATCTGAGGTATTCCAGATATGGAAATTTGATTCATATGGAGTGGGAAAGCCTAAATAAAATTAATTTAAAATACCAAATGGGGTGTAATTCATGTCTCTGATATTCCACGGTGGAACAACTATTTTTTTTTTTAGAAATTTGGAAGAATAATGTAGCTTTTGTGCAATATATCGTTATTTCAAACGTATTATTTGGAAAAAATGAATAAATTTTGAACTAGAAGATTGAAACAATGAACAGAAGTTTTGTTACCTTGTTTTTCCTAACTGTCTCTCCGTCAATGTCTATATTTCGATCCGAGAGCTTTTGGTTTGCGCGAAGCTCCTGCGCGAGTGGAATCAAAGCCGAAAGCTCACAATGAGCTTTGACTCCGAATGCTTTCACTGCTCGGACGAAGTGCCACGCTATGTTTACACAGTCGAGAGGTTTATTTGTTTTATCTGAGCACCCCATACAACATTTATTCCAAACAATGTAAAGTGTTTGAGAATTCAGGGTCGATGAAGGCCTGGAGTTCAGTAGTTTTTCGTGTATTCCATTGAAAATCAGAAGTAAACATTGAAAGTGCATCGTGCTTTTGAAGTTGAAGAATACCGGAAAAATGTGAGTCAAATTTTTCTGTTATGATTTCGTCTCAAAAGGTATTCGACAAATTTTTGCCAATTTCGGAAATTTCTTTTGATGACTATGTAAAATAAAAACAATGAATGTTGTTCTGCCGGCTTTTCTGAAAGCGTGTTTTTCCGATGACATAATAGCTTTGTAATAATTATATAAATTGTTTTGATTGTGAAGAAAGCAAAGTTTTGGGAAAATGTAATTAAACCAGATAAGTTGATGATAATTTTACATTCAAGTTCTCTGCCTTCTCTGACTTCACAGATAAAAATAGGGTAGTATATTGGCCCCAATACTCTTCATTATCTTTGCCCGGTTTGGTGATCCAAATAATATTTTCAAATGGGGTTTTTTCTGTTGGTTGGGAAAGGGATAAAAAATGTTCGTAGATGAACAATTCAGTTTTTGCCATCAACGTTTCGGATTTTATCAAATCTATCTTCAGGGCTCTATAATAAAATAATTATAAGTAATATGCCAATACATATTGCAAAATTGATTTAGTTTATACAATCTCATATTATGCAAAAGAGGTGGACTTACCAAATATCAGTTATCCATGTCAAAAAAACGTTTATATATATTTACAAATGACATAAACATGGTGGTAAATTCAAATTCCGCTCACTCAGTTAATTATGCTGATGATACTAACCTATTGTTGACAGGTGCGAACACACCTTACATAATAAAACATTGCAGTACTGTAATAAAAAAGACTAAAAATTTTTTTCTGGAGAATAAATTGATTTTGAATGATGAAAATATAGAATGCATCATGTTCAAAATTATAACAGCATGGAGATACCAAAGAGAATCACATTAAATGATTTTAAAGTGGCCTGCAACACCTCCGTGAAGTTTTTAGGTATATATATATCGATGACACTTTGAGTTGGGTGAATCAAATAGACAATCTCTCCAGCAAACTTTCTTCAACTGCATATGCTATGAGAATCCTCCAAAAAAAACGTTGACACTGATGTTCTGATGATTGTCTACTATGCTAATTTTTACTCTGCAATAAGATTTGGTTTTATCATTTGGGGCTCCAATCATTAGTTGAACAGAGTATTTGTCTGCCAAAAAAGTGTAATCAAAATACTCTTTGGTATGAAGGCCAAGGACTCGTGTAGAGGAATTTTCAAAATGAATAGATTAATTAATAAAACCAACGATATACATTTTTGAGTCATTGAAATGGAATGATTTTTTATATCTGATACGTGAGAAATCTCTTTACGACAAAAGTACTGTTGTCTACACTGCGGTTGAATTTTTTAAATTCTCTCCCACAGGATATAAGAGGCATTGGAATGGCCAGCAGTTTTCTGAAGTCTGTGAAATAATTTTTATGCAATCTAGAGCCTTATACTACTTTTAGATAAATATTTCAAGTCTATTTTAAATTTTATTTTATCAACTCTATACTTATATGTGCATGTGAAGTGTTTTATTCAAATTTTGTATCTCATTACTCTTTTGTAATTTTGTTTACTGACGTATTTTCTCGGAAAAAAGTATTTCTTTTACCTTTTACACAAAATTTACATATACTCTGTAGAGATAAATAAATATCTATCTATCTATGTATCTATCTATTTAATTTTATTCAATTGAATAATATAGACCAAATGCTTTTGTTATTATTCATATAGGAATTATGATATATGATAGCACTAAAAACAAGATAATTTTCAAAGCTTTGATGGTGATTCAAATCACAGAGATGAATTAGCAGATATATATGGTAATATTTCAGCTTATTTGCAGAAAAAACCTCAAGATTTGAGCAAAATATTGACAAACACAATTGAATGATGAGTCAAATAAGTATACAATATCAAAGTAACTGCGCTGTTAAACAATTTTTTTAGCGAACTGTATCTCACGAAATTACTCCACTCCAGTTTCATATCCAGATGATGCCAAAATCCGAACTTGCATTGCTTTAACTTACAGAAAAAGTGAACCTACAAATCCATTTGAACGAATCACCAACACAAGTGTTTTCAGTTGTTGATATCATATTTTCCTCGTATTTTCTTCTTTCAATAAAGCATTTTTATATCGACTAAACATGTTTCGACAAATACTACAAGTAAATAGTATTTGAAAATATTGTTTACTGACATTGACGCAAAAATTGAAGAAATGATAAAAAATAAATGTTTGACAATCCCAGGGGTTGTAGATTACTCATTCAATAAATTTTCACTTGACAGTTTAGAATTATACAATGGTTTCTTCAGGTGTTTATTCAACATATACATCATGCTTTTAATAGTTATTACTACCTTAGGAATTTCTACCTGATTTTTACCATTCTAGCAACAAACTCGTCAAACTGGACATTTAATAATTACAAAACCACCTGAAACATATTATCTTAATTAGAATTTACCTTAATTATCAACTTCATTCGTTACAAAATAAATTCAATTCTCACATCTATTGATTTATAAGCATTCCATAAGATTCAGTTTTGTACCCTTCTCTTTCAAATGCAATACGTTTTAATCACGATTGAACTCGTATCGCTCTGTTGAAAGATGGTTTGCAAATGTTTTCATTCGTTTTAAGAAAATTTTTCCAGTTTGACCAATATGAATTGTGCTTAGTGGCCGATTGTCGGTATCCACAATCGAATCGTTGTGAAGTAACTTTGTTTGAAATCTTTTTATTTTTATTCCATTTTTAACTGTTCAATTTTTAATATTTTGCTCAATTTCATTTTATTGTATTCATGAGTAGGAAAGATAACAATAGTAACTAGCATTAGTGAAAAATAAAGGGTTGAATGTAGTGGTGACGTCGTTGGTAAATACATTGATGAGGTATAAGTGTCAAATGTTTGTTTGAAAGTGTTTGACAATGCTCCACAGTGAATTTTATTAGTTCGGACAGCTGGATCGAGAACCAGTTCCAACATCTAACACCAGCAATGAAGAACGAACAGCTCTGAACGGCCTACGAAGATATAACACTATCAAAATCCTAACTGCAGATAAGGAAAACGCTACTGTTGTGATGGATACTGACCTCTACGGACAGAAAATTGAAGATGTTCTTCAGGATGGCCAATTTACTGAGATTGTATGAGAGCCTACTGCATCAACTGAAAAGAAGTCGTTCGGGACTTTGAAAAAGTCTATTTTTCGGAAAGAGATCATCGCTAACACTGCACCACAGTGAGCCCCCTCACCTGTATGCACTACCCAAACTTCACAAAGAGGGTTATCCACTCAGACCTATCATTAGTTCCCTGAGATTCAGCTACTCAGAAATTTTCGGATTTTTACTTCCAATTATACAACCATTACAAGGAAAAGCTTCTTCTTTTGTGGGGAATTCAAGGTATTTTGTCGAATCAATAGGGACAATGAAAGTCACAGAGTAAAATCAATCAATCAGTTTAGACGAGAGCCTTTACACCAAAGTTCCTGTTAAAGAAGCACTCCAAATCACACAGAGGAAGCTATCCAAAGACGACGACCTGGAAGACAGGATAAACATACCTATAGAAGTACTCTTGGAATTACTAGGATGTTGTGTACGGAACTGCTATTTCCAACAGAAGGAGGAATTGTGGGATCGCCACTTTCACCAGTTATAGCCAACATATATAAGGAGTGGTTTGAAGAAGCTTCGAGTCTGATTGATATAAGTTGAAGGTAACTTCACAGTATTGAACCATGGGAATACAGAACTAAACACCTTTCTGAAACTGTTTCAGAAAGGTGTTAAACACAATACCAGCATAAGCACCTCCACAATGGAGATGGAAGTCCACAAAGAATTCCCATTCTTAGGCGTATTAGTGAAGAGGACCGACACTAAATGGGAAACATCTGTACACTTAAAACCCACTCACACGAGATGGTATCTGAATCAAGAATCCTACCACCATCAATCTAACAAAAGAGGATCCATCAAAACTCTAGAAGATCGTGCTTTTGGGATCTGTAATAAGAAGCAAGGTTTCGAGATGGAACTAGGCATCATCAGAAAAGATCTTCAATGGAATGGAACATATTTTGGCTAGAAGACAGCAAGTGGTCCCAAGCTGGGATCATTCTCAGGAAGCAACATTAATTTGTTCTAAAATTGTTCGTTCCATTAACCAGCTGATGAACGTCAACCCTCAGTAGTCGAAACTTGTGCACGCAATGGATTAACGAGGCCTTACCTATTAACGAATCGAACCCCGGTCTTCCGCTTGAAAGGCGGATGTGAGTACCTCTACACTACCGAGACCACACTGGTTTAAGAGGAAGTTCAAAGAAACTGCATATATGTTGTCCAAAGACGCATTCAGCCAAGCTAGCGTAGAGATACGCAACATATGGAAACCCATAATCAAACGAAAAATGGCCAATTCTCGTTAAACCGATGGAGCGGAGAGAGGTAAGAGGGGATAGATGAAAGTGTTCGAATGGCCTATAAATAGTCATAACTGTTAGAAGTGGAATATGAAACAAATCAAGTCGATTACGAGTAATTCATTTTCGGACAATTTCATTAAAAATCATATTCAGTTTTCTGTGGACTTCCATTTCATATTCCAACATCGACATCTACTATCAAAAAGTTCAGTTTTATTTTATCGTTCCTCTGCACAGAGTTCAAAGTAATTAAACGAAACTTACGAAGTCGGGCCATAATTCTCTGATATAGTTTACAAAATTGAATTATTGTGAAATATCCTAATTTTCTGCAATATGAATTAATTACAAATGCCTTCTCAAGATTGCTCCAAAATGTTTGCCGTCGGAACTGGAATAATTATGATAATGAGAATTTATGAGAAAGTAAAACTTTCAAACGGCGAGAGTTTTCGGAGAAGTTTAATGGGAGTTGAATATATATTTAGATCTGAATTTGCCTCTTTCTGAATCGTCCAGTCAATGAATTGGAGCTCTAATCTCGGAATTTTTTATTAAGACGAAACGATTTGAAAACCTCGAACCAACTGTTTCTTCGAGGGTACTTGATAAAAACTCATGACAAAAGAATTTAACAACACTTCACTGTGAGATTTCCCCATATTTTATGTAGATAAATATGGTTTAGATTGAAGGGGTTATATTTCATTAGGAGTGCTTAATTTTTTATGAAAGAAAGTTTGTATCAAGGTGGAGTAGTAGAAAGCCAAAAACTTTCTTTCCTAATAAATATGGTGTTATTCTATTCTCAATTTCAAACTCAGCTCTTTTGACCAATTTGAGATATTTGTTGGTCCATTCCGTTCTCAAAATATGTACCTTACTGGAATCGAATATTGGAAAATATAGATTTCCGCCCCTTTTTGAATTCTTTCCAAGTTATCTTGTCGTTCAAAAACAATGTTCAACTTCCAAAAAATACTTGTATCAAACCAGGTTGCTGTTATAGCATGTTTGGCTGCTGGATGAACGAGAAATATCAGTGAGACTAACCTCTTCATTGTTCTTCGAGGTATTAGTCAGGAAAGTAGTTATTTTCCGGCAGACATTCACCAGTACCTACTGTGTGATAGTTGTTTCGAGATTTCATTTTGAAATAGTCATTTTCTTATATATGTATGTATTTCTATCACACATGATATGAAAATATAATTTGGGAATTTTGTTTTGCCTATGGGTCAGTTGATCGATAATTCCAAAGGCAGAAGTCCTGCAAGTCTCTCTTCATTATATTCATCAATGACCTATCTTTTGACATGAATTCTGTTATCACTGACAACATAATAGCTATTTATGAAATGAGTGTTAAAAGTAAGGTTTTATTTTGTGGGTGAGGAAGTGTTATCTTTCAATACTCTTAACTCTTGACAACCATTAAAAATGTCACTTTTAATGACAGTTGTACAAAAAAGTATTTAGCTCAATAACTACCTGATTTGAGTAAGGCATTCGAATGTTTCCTATCAATTAATACTTCATAAAATGAATTGATATTTCAGAGGTCTGGCTCTGTCTCTGTCTCATATTTATACAATCTAAAGCAATATGTCGAGCTAGGACATAACAGACATAACATTGGGATACCCGAAACTTGCTGAATGCCAGCTTCTCTTCAACCGATAAACTAATGTTTTCTGAATTTGATATAATCCTATCAAAATCCAGTTCTATTCATGTACGAGTAGAGTTGAGCGAAACTCATTACTTTATAATTAATAAGTGGATAAGACATCAATTGAAGATACCTACCCTTAATTTACAAAGTATGGTTTAACAATCGCGATTCAGCTGCAGCGGTGTTTTCTGATTTATTCAAATCATTCGACTGTGTAAATCATGAAATACTACTCAGAAAATTGTATCATTATGGCATTGATAGAATAACTCATGAGTGGTTTGAATCATACCTTACCGGTAGGAGGCAAATTGTTAAAATGCCTACTTCATTATCAACTGCAGCTAGTATAAACAGTGACGTCCCTCAGGGGTCTATTCTTGGTCTCTTTATCTTTCTTTCGTATGTAAATTATCTAACATCGTTGAATATAAAGGAAAAGTTCACGTTATTCGCAAATGATACCATAATACTATGGCAGAAGGTTATATCTTCAGATAGCATGATCATCAAGTACTGACGCAATCTCTTATCTTTGAGCATTAGCAAAACTAATTTAATTTTTTTTGTAGTTCTTTTAATAACTTTTCAATTAATATTAATGACAGTGTTATCGAGAATAAATTGAGTACCAAATTCCTTGGTGTTACCATAGATAACGACTTGAGGTTTGAAGACCACATCAGAATACTTACAAAAAAACTTTCTTCGGGTTGCTTTGCGGTAAGAATAACTTCTAGATAACTTCTAGAAAATTGGGATACCAGGATCGGCTTGTTTGATAAACAAGCATAGAGATGAATTTTCTTTGGTCTCCTCTAAATATTCCACTAGTCAAACTGACCGATTTCAGACTGCCTATACCCACCTCGACACTTACCAAAAGCTCAAAATTCGGAAAATCAATCAAAGTTTTACTCTCTGATAGACACTAGTATAGTTTGGACGAATTTTATGATGGTAACTTCCACTAACACTTATTCTGAATTATATCGTACCCTATATATGTTAATGTCAAACTAAATTATAAGTTCCATTTAGCATCTACAATAACTTTTTACACTAATTTTGCGTTTTTTGTGATTTTTCTCTTTTATACTACCACATTTTACACATGTGGTCATTTTGCTGATTGTGGTAACCATGTGTTTTAGCATAATTTCATATGTATACTTGTGTGTATATGTACGGTTTCAATTTCACACACTTAGTGTATGCTTGTATATATTTTTCTTTCTTATTCACACACGCTTTGTCGATAATATTTATTCTTCTGACGAAAAAGCTTTTTTAGTATTATTATTATTACCTTTCCAGAAATCAAAAGCTTCAACGTTGATTACAGCAACAATATTGATGTATCATTCAAGTAATTAAGTTCATTATTTATTACACCTTGAACACTTTCTCAACTATTCTTTATGAACAGTTGAGTAATTCAGTGATCTAATAATTTTTATCAAAAATTATCAAAAAAAAATGTTAGGATCCGCTACATCTAGGCATCGTGTAGTGCCAGCTTCCTATAGCTGTAGTATACAAGAAATGTAGATTTTTGTCTGTTGCAACTCATCATCAAATATTGGGGGTGACAATGTTTGCAATTTCCTCGAAACTGGATTCATATCGGCCCGAATTTCGTACAGACCGCCTCCAGCGGTATTACTGGTTTCCGTTTTGTTTATATTAAATTTAAATGAGTTCGATTTCGATATAGTTCCCTTGACATCACGCGAATGATTTCCATTGTGAATTCCTATTCGAAAAGGGATTGGAACAAATTTAATGGATTTCATTCAGGTGTGGAAATTGAGTTTATGATGAATTGAATGCAAAGAATCGATTTGTTCAAATTGCTGTTTATGCCGATAGATTTTCGGGGTGAACTAATAGCTTTTTTGCTAATTTATCGGAGTGAATTGGAATAGAATCATCAGAACAAATTGATTTCGGAAATATCTGTAGTTGAACAGGCATACGCTTTCAGCGTTACAAGCAGTTGTGGCATTTGTTGTCTATGATCCTTCGTATTCGTGTCAAAATTTCAAGCAGAAAATAATTTTCAGACTCGACTACCAAAATATTTAAAAGTTTTGAAAAATCTTGAGCACTTCCTCATGCCGAAGGCATACTACGACCTGTAGGAATACTATAATGCACATTTCTGATCTCAATAAAATAATCCCACTGTATTGAAAGAAAGTCATTTTTTGTGGAGGAAAATCAGTTTTTGTATCGATCTTCTTTTGGGATTTTTCAACTTCCACAGTCTGAAAAAATATGAAAATTATAATGGAGGACTTTATACTGGTGTAGAAAGGGCAAACTTTTTAGTTTACCTCGATAAGTTACTGGGCAAAATCAAATTATTTTTCACAATGAAAATTGTTCTATTTATCAGTACTCAATAATTTTACCTATCCAAAAAATTGCTAAGAAATATTACAATACTTATCTTCAGGTTTTGGAGGCCAAAATCCGCCTCCGTATTCAGAAATGGACAAAAAATTCAAATCTATTTGCAGTTATTCCTTTGCTGGTTATTTATTTTTCAACTTCTTCGACAGATGTTGAAAACTCCTTCGACATCTGTTGTTTGATAAATTGTATGTATTCGGAATCACTGGTAACATGGTAACATCAGTTCGCATACGAATGGATTCAGAAACATAGTTTCTGAATCCATACCTGTGAAATCTGGAGTGTCACAAGGATATCATTGCGGACCACTGCTGTTCTGCCTATTCATCATTGATATCCATTCATATGTTTATAATTCAGAATTTCGTCTTTATGTTGATGATTTTAAGAATTTTAATAAAGGAAGGTTCTACCAGTGAGAAAGTTATCAAAGTGCTTGAAAAGATGGTAGTCAGTTGTTGCTTTGTATTTTCAACAACAATTCGATTTTTTGACATCTTCCTCTTTTCATATCTTTCAGATTGACAACAATTTTTTTACAGGTTCTGGGAATTGTCTACCATGATGATACTGGTAACAACTTCTTGGAGCATTTTTCCGTCTTGCAAAAGAGCACAATTCCAGTGTGCAAATGGAGAATGCATATCAGAAAGAACGTACTGCAATGGCGTGAAAGACTGCACCGACGGAAGCGATGAGACTCCAAACTGTTCGAGTGAGTAAATTATGGAAAAAATGATCTGAGCTATGTCAACGATCTTCCCAATACGAGAATTGAGAATGTACTGCAGAGCAGCATTGCTTAGAGAAGCATTGTTGGTATTTCTGAGCTCTATATAGAGTGGTCCAACGAAAAGTATGCACCTTGCTTTTCTCCTTTTTTTGTAACTTAACGCAAATGGGTCACATTTTCAGCACTTGCTGAAGTAGGATTCTAATAAGTCAATTACACATGTCAAAATACTGATGGTTGTAGTTGTTTTTCTTCATAATAACTAAATGTTTGATTGAAATACAATAAATTAGGTGTCATTGGAAAGATAATTTTGTGCCCTTTCAAATGATATATCACTCGACCCCACTTTCTATTTAAAATTTTAGGGTTGTTTCTCACCCTCGCTAGGGGGTTGAAGGCACAGGTAGAAAAATACATCTAGAATGTGTCCCCCTCAATAGCAAAATTGACCTGTCCGAGCATTTTTGCGTTAAGTTACAAAAAAAAAAGAGAAAAGCAAAGTGCATACTTTTCGTTGGACCACTCTGTATGTTCTAAACGAATAAACACATTGCCAGAAGCAGAACAGGAATGGTTTTGCAATGGATTTTGGATCAAAACGCGCTCCCTTCAAAAAACAATTTGGAATGTGTTTGAATCATTCCGGAAAGTTCTTCCTCTGTCAGTTATGCCTTCTTTACAAACTACCCTGCACAAGAACACTTTTCAAATAATTTTCGAACGTCTTTTCAAACAGTTTTTTCGTTAAAAAAATAAGTCTCAACTTTTCTCTGAACTGATTTTTATGAATACAGACCTATGGCGCATAAACTGCGATGATGTTTGGCATTTTGTTCCTAAATAATAAAACATCACCGTAGCTCATATCGATAACGTCGTAAGGGCCTCTAGAGAATACTATCCCTCCGCAATACGGACACAGACTTGCAGATAGTTACTGTGCACGTATTATATCATAACATTCGTGATACGACGAAATGCTAGGTAATCGTAAAAGTTTTACTGCATATTATTTGAAAGCGGGACGCCAACTTTATTCTGTTTTTTCCTAATGACGGTCTGTCTTCAATCCCACATATCATATAACATCAACATCTGTCATATTGTCTCCAAACCGGATATAATAATGTCAGGATAGATTATACCGCTTCCTACTTCGATAAGTTTGTTGGAGGCAACTATTTTATTCAGATTTGATTATCCAAATCTAGAACTGAAAACATTTTTTTAATTGTTTGCAAAATGATTTTGCAAACAAATAAAAATGTTTGTGTGAATTGTTTAATTATCATCATGGACATTGTTATTAATTTTAATCAAGTAATTGGCCAGCCCTTTCATAATTCAAAGAGATTAGGCAGTTTTTCTATAAATCTCGAGGAGCACCACTGCCAAGACTTCTTGTAAAACTGTAAAAAAGTATTTCGGCAAAGTAAGAAGCGTTCATAAATAATGAAGGTCATCAAGTTGCGCCATAAGATATCAATTTTAAATAGCCATATTGCTGTAAAATGTGTCTCTAACAGAAACATGAACGCTTCTAGCCCAGTCGAATTAGGATTTGATGACGGAAATATTTTTACAGGCAATTTTCTTTCGGAATTCTTTTGTGGCGGGTCACTGGCAGTCTGAATTCAAGTTTCTGGGATATCAGACACGTTGAGTTTGTCCGCCATCTATAATTTAGGTGTTGATTTTTGCTAAATGAATAACTCATTTATTTTCAATTTTACACGAAAAATAGTCATTACAAAAGTTGTTCAAAATTAAATTTCCTACAACTTTGATAACTATCATTTTTTCCTAGTATCGAAATTTTTCGATTTATATCCAAAAGGATGGGGTGAGTTTTTTTATTGAAAAACTCATTTGCTTTCGATTCTACGAGAAAAATTGTGATGAACAAAGTTGTTCAAAATCAAAGTTCCTACAATTTTTGTAATTATCAATTTTTTTGCAGGAACGATATTTTTCGATTTATACTCGAGAAAAGGCGGGGGTAAAATCTTATCATTGTATTATAACGTTTATTTTCAAATTCACGAGTAAAGTTGCGATCATCAAAGTTGTATACAACTGAATTCTTACATTTTTTGTACTCATCAATTTTTTCGTAGGATCGTTATTTTTCGATTTATACCTAAGTATTCTAATATTGATTCTATATTGATGTTTTCATATTACCTATAATTTATTGTGCGTTTTTTTGTTGATTGACTCTGGAAATTTTGTGAAAATTTGATGTGTTGATAATTATGATGCCAATTTTTTTTTTATTTTGACCCCTTCTTTTCGGTTATAAATCGAAAAATATCGGTCTTAGGAAGAAATTGATGGAAACCAAAATTGTAGTAAATTCAGTTTCAAACAACTTTTGTAATTAGTATTTTTCGTGTTGAATTGAAAATAAATTAGTTATTCAATAAATTCAAGAGGGTGGATTTGGACTACCTGTGACCCTCTAAAAGAATTCCGAAAGAAAATTGTCAGTAAAAATTTTTGCATTACTGACCCCTTTTTTGAGCATAGATATACTGTATATTTTTCTACATAATCCAGTGATTTCAATTGCAGTAGTCCTCATTGTCTATTGGATAGACTAAAATAGGCAAATGTTGTGAATACGATGTTCAGGAATTCATCAATTAGACCTTGATGAATACTTATAGGTTGCCTTTTATATTTCGGGAAGTGAGAACAAAAACAAATATTAATCATCGAAAATCAGTTTATTGTTTTTCAAAATTTTTAAAAAAAGGTCTATATACTTTTGCATCACCTTGTAGAGAGAGAGTGCCTCATATTCTCGAATCCGCATATAATTCACCGTCCGAAGCTAAATTGAAAAAAGGACGTGAAAGCTCCCATTCTCCCAGAGCCGTACGTTTCGAACACAGATATGATTCGTGTATTTTATATTGACTTCCCCGATTTTCATAATCTGGTATTCTGAACCAGCGTGAAGAGTATCACGTACGAATTTATAGCCTTAAAAAAGGATATTCAGTTTCCAGGCACGTTCCAGACAAAAATATACCGCTCCTTATCCGGATATTTCCCTGATAACATTTAATTGATGTCAGACAAGCACCAAGTGCGTATTCTGATAATTGATGGGCCTGGATTTCCAGCCCGTCCGTTAAAACTTTGTTCCAAACCGGGAATGTACGTACTGGAAATGTAATAAAAAGTAAAGTGGTCCGGAAGTTGGGAAACACATAACACGTAAAGACAAACGACCACATTTTTTCAAATTAGTAAGAAGTCTCGACATCAACTTTTAATGCTCATCCTGCACTTTGGAGGATGTCACGGCTCTGAAGTTTTTGTTCAACTTTTTCTTTTGAAGTTAACGTTCAAGAGAACTCTGGGCTCATTTTTTATTCCAGTACAAAAAGCCCACATTCAAGAAGTTCTCGAAATGATGGAACTGCGGAAGTGATAAGTTTTCACAGATAAAGGGCGAATTATGAATACTGTTGAAATTGATAACACTGTCCATGATAATAATTATAGAATTTTCAGTGTCCAGGCACGTTCCAGACAAAAATATACCATTCGATATATCCGGATTTTCAAAAAGATGTTGTAGAAGAGTTTGATGTACCAGTAACTGATGGAACTGGATTGTTATGAAGGGAAATAGATAGGTTGTCTCTTATGTTTCGGGATTTGGCAACCCTAGTGTTGCAATCTGGCAACTTAGTACACCTCAAACTTCACTGCTTGAAAACTCCTTCATTTAGAGAACTGCTTTTCGAAATGAATGAAATATCCAGCCATTCAAATCCAATGTGAATCGCTACTTCGCACAGACACCGCTCTTAGAGCGCCTCAAGATT
>WOGR01002665.1:0-17040 GCA_015342045.1 Leptinotarsa lineolata | reverse complement strand
AGCTATTCTTTTAAATTTCAATCAATATTGTTTATTTCAGGGATTTCAAATCATTTTACAAATTTTTAGACAATGGAAGTCCGAACTGCTGAAATTTCACCACGAAACATTGTCATTCACCTTCAAACAATATTAATATTATTCGACTATCTCTGAACTCTGAAGTATACCCAAATGATCATGGGAATCTGCATTTCGATGAGAAGTTAGACTCATCAGCCTACTATACATATGAAAACTTCCAAAGCAGATACTATGATAAAACTATGAGTGAGCCGATTATGAATATTGGTAGCTTTCGCAACAATCCACTATTCAGCATCGACTGATCCTATCAACCCGACCCTATGAAGTCATCCACTGTCGACATCAAAATAGGATTTGAAACACGCAAGGTGAAGTTTCCAGCAAACACTAGAGTATATGCACTCATCCTCCACGATACTGTTTTATCTTATAATGCCCTAAATGACTCTTCTCAGATTGGAATGTAATAAGATTGACATGTTTCAACATGAAATGTTAGATGAATAATAAAACACTCGAAGGTTACTTTTTGCCTTTCATTCACCAAACACTTAGATATATACAACAAATATCTTCAACACCATCATTTAATGAATCTTCCAGTTGTGGGTTGGGACTCCATGGTTCCAATTGATATTTCTCTATGATCTTCTGCGGTAGGTATGTGCATATGTCGTTGAGCAAATGTTTCAAGTCTGCTTCAATTATTAGCTCACAGAAGTCATCCCTTTTTCTGCCCCCACACGAATATTCATGACACAATTCCACACAGAGTTCATACTTCTCACTGAGCTCCAAAAGTTTTAGCACCTCTTCAGTATCATAACATATACTCAAATCATGATTTGATAAATGTAAAAAGTCATAACTTAGATCGGCCATTTCCCAAGCCATTCTTCTTATGGCAGAATTCAACTCCACTACTTCCGGCCACTCTTGTAATAAATATTGCATCCACATATTTGCAGGATGAAGAGCTCTGAAAATACACAAATCACATTCATTAGTTCGGGAGTTATGTTGTTAATGGAAAAAACACTCACTCGAAATTTGATAATATTTGAAGCGAGAGAGTTGATACATATTTCATATAAATATACCATATTTTCACTATTCACAAAGAGAATAAAGACATACCCAACACCTTCAATCTAAAATATCAAATTTCACCAATGATCTCGTCTCAGCACCAGAATAATTCTGAGAATTTTGACCCATATATGTAAAAATGAATTTAGCTTTGGATGAATTCACTTCAGGAATAATGTCTTTTGTGAATTGCTCTGTGGCACGTTTTGGAAATTACGATTTGAGAGAAGTACTACTTTCCTTATGCAAAAACTACTCGGATAGATTTACCATATCGTGTAGAAAGCATAGACATTTTTTCAATTTTAAAGCCCTTAGTGGCAATCAACAATATTATGGGTATCTGCTATGAAACTTCACTTTGTTGCATGATTGCAAAATTAATCTTCTAAATGTCAAATTTCAAATTATCCATTTCAAAAAATAAATAATGAAATGACAGTTTGAAAATATAAAAATATGTTCACCTCTATGACGATGACAACACTTACTGCTTGGATTGCTAATAACTTATCGCTATCACCTTGAAACTCAACAAATACTAACTTATAGTAACTTATCGCTATCACCTTGAAACTCAACAAATACTAACCACCTATTCGAATACTTGAGATTGAATGAACTGAATGTGAAAGTATGAAACTACATACTTTTATAAAAATTATCTGAGGTCATGTATCAGGGACAAAGCCAATCGTCAAGTCATACTTTGTGTTCAATGTCATATGACGTGTTCATAGCCCAATATCGTTCAGAAAATTTCCAAGGTGATATGACGTGTTTAAAGCATTGAAAATTAGTTGAATTCAAGGTTATGTATCAAGGACAAGGCGTGTTGTAATTCAGTTCATAGCTGAAGATCGGTTGGAATTTTTTTCCAAGGTCATGTGAGGTACGAGCACGCAATCAACGGCCAAATGATAGGCGGAGGGTAAAAAAGGGGTTCACGCTGATGAAGTCAGACGCAACCCAAGGCTGAGTCATAGGCAGAAAGTAAAAAAGGGGGTCCAGCTCATGAAGTTACATGCAACTTAAGGTCAGAGAATAGAAGAAGAGGTCAAGGTCACAGTCAGTATGGTGGCACTGGGGAAGATTACAGTCGGGGGGAGGTCTAGACCCGTCATTAATACTCTACTCATCTATGAACAAAAAATGTGGTAATTTTCCGAAGAATAAAAGAATGAATTTCCAAAAAGTAACTTTCAGACACAAACTGGGAAAAAAAGCCCCTTTGAAACTACTCCCAAAAATGGTGCAAGGTCTTCTGTCGACCCCCACAGGCTTTGTTTCTTTATGTATGAATAAATTATGTAGTAGGAAGTTTGGAAGTGGTTATAGGTATTTCGAAAATATTTGTAACATGTTTTTGAATATTCAAATGAAAATATGTTACTTGGGAAACTGTTGGAAAAAGAATAAATGAAAAAAAATTAGGTTTCAACAGGAAATCTCCGTCTTGATTGATTTATTGAGAATAAACGGTAGTTCGGGAATTTTATGAATGTCAAAGGGATTTATATCAGAGTAACAACAATGTTCTCATTTGAACTCCAAAAGTAAAGTTATTAAGGTAAGGTATCTTACAGAAAACCAAAGTAATTCAAAATGTGCGACATGTGAAATTTAGGAAAGAATAATAACCCGAACAGTGGAAACTTCATTTGAAATGATTCATGAATGTAACAGAAATAAATATTGTACTTTTCGGAAAATAATTTTTCAAAATAACCGTAATGAGTACCTAAAATGAAATTTCAATTTTCAAATAATTTTTTCCATTTCTGGTAATTTATCTATTTATTCATTCACGACTGAAACAAACCCAAATCACCCACAGAAGCTAAAGTGAAAAAATATAGCTAATGAGTTGAAATGAACAGAAATTAAAAATATATTTCACAAGGAAACTTGTGAAAAATGAAGTTTTCTAGTCTGTCAACTTTGCTTGAATGTATCGTATATTTCGAAGGTGGTGGAAAAATATTGAAATATATAAAACTCTAACTGAATGCAAAAACTTGTTCCTTGGTCTCATTTGGATACACTCAGTTCATTATCCATATTCGTGAACTCAATAAACTATAAAATTCTGATCGAAAGGTGACATAATTTTAATAAGTTACAAGTAGTTGTAGACGCTAGTGCATGTATGTGCAACAGGTACTCCCCTGTGCAATATCTTAAAAAAGAGATCAGGTTTCTTCATCATATTCTTGTATTAGTCTTTTTATTAATTTCATCACTTCAGATTCTGATTCCAAAAAGTTATCTTTGGATTTGAATAATGCCAGTATATTTTTCAGTGAAGGCTCCAGTCTTGCATATAACTTCTCAGTATCAATCTACGGAGAAATTTTCTCCAATTCAGGTCCAAAGCATTTTTTAACAGAAGAGTTTTTATGGATCAACTCCTCTGTTGCGATTTGGAGGAACAGTTTTTTAATGTTTTCCTTCGTTGTCATTTGCATCCATAATTTGAAAACATTTTCAGTAAATCATCCATATCCACTGCTTCAAAGTTATTAATCGCCTCATTGAGAATTTCTGCTTGTGATTCACAAATATATTTTTGTAAATTCGTGAAGATTTTCTTTTCCTCTACATATTCATCTAGACAATCCTTCATAAAAACTGATTAAAGTTCAATTGGAAAGTAGCCACCTGCAAGATAGCCACTGGCAAAGATGTTTTCAATGGATTTCCATTTTTGCTCTTGGGAATCGAGAAATTTTTGTGCCAGTACTACATTTTTCGTAGAAAGTTTCCCAAAATTTTGTCAGAGTGTAACGTAGGACACCACTGATATCTTCTCATATCTCGGGATTTCCATTAGGTTAAATCATTTCTATTTTAACACTCATGAAATCTTTATAATTATGAATTTTCTAATAAGGGATCTTGCAACGAATGAATATTTTCAATGAATTGTTCATTTGGGTTTTGTACGCTTGTTAAATGGTGAATTTTCTAAAAAAATTGGAAGTGTTTAAAAAAGTTGAGGCAGAAAGGGGAAGATTGGGGTTACTTCATCGCCGGGCCACCGTGCTGGGTAATCGCATGTTAAAAGGTAAGGCCTCGTTAATCCATTGCTCGCACGAGTTTCGACTTCTGAGGGTTGACGTCCGTCAGCTTGATAACGGAACGAACAATTTTAGAACAACAACAACAACAAATTACAATACAGTTCAAAATGAATTTTCAAGACTCATCTAATTCACATCATACTTGATTTTCAAATATTCCCTCATTACATAATTACATACACGGAAGAGAATGAAATTCTGAAATATGGTGGAACTTCATTCAGATTGTTTTCAGAATTGAATGTTTCATTAAAAAAAATGTTAATTTCAATGGATAAGTAACTTTTGACCGTATAAAATCTCTTCCTACACTTGTTCACAGGATAAGAAGCACGTACAAAGAATACTTTCACTGTACTAAATAACAGATTAGAATATATCCATGTCCCTTCTGAAGAATATTGAAATAAAGGTCGTCTTTGAAATGCTGATGCCACCTTCAAAGAAGTCGCCGCTTTGACACCAGCCGCTGTTGATAGATAATACTGTACTATACCTCGTACCTCCTGCTTATTAGGAGATTAAAAGCCAATTTTGAAAGCATTTTTTGAAATGATTATCATTCTTTTCATTTATATTTTGAATCTTATATATGTAGTACCTAATTAGTTCTGAAATATTTTCATAATCCGTGCACGTTGAACAAAAATTCAAAGTGAACATTATGCTATTGTGTGACAGCTATTTTCCGGGTTTTTTGGCTATGTCTGCAGGTTTTTATGTTTGATGTTTCGCAACAGTAGACTGCGATACACAACATCGAGGAGGATGTCTACCACAGTAGTAAACGAAACATCAGCCATAAAAACCTGCAGATCTCGACTAAAAACTCAAAAAATAGTTTTCACACAATTATCTCCGTATGAGAAAGTTAACATTATGTTATTGAATAGGTATGCATTACTCACTAGCTTATTAGTGCTCATAACGGCAATTGAGATGAATAGAAATACTATAGAAAACGCTTAGGAAGTACTTACAAAAACATAATAAATAATTGCACAATTACATAAAATATTAAAATGATTATAAATCAAGAAATTCCGAAACAAAAATCGAAATTTCGAGACTGAAATCGTAATTTCGAGATTAAAGTCGAAATTTCGAGATTGAAGTCGAAATTTTGAGTATAAAGTCGTAATTTCGAAATAATAGATAACAGTTGAAATTTTGAGATAAAAGACGAAATTTCGGGATGAAAGCCGAAATTTCGAGGTTCAAAATCGTAATTTCCAAGAAACATATGATGAAAATATGTGGCCTTTTTTGCGCTTCCGTAAAAGTGTTTCGTCCAATGAATGAGTCAATTCTGAGTTATTTTCGGTTTCTGGTTGTTTGCCACTGAATAATTTTTGATTCTCCTCTTGAAAATTGACCAGTTGGCTACTGATAGATCGAATTCTCGTAAATGGCCTATGTATTTTGAAACTACTATTCTGAATTTTGGATGTGGTTCGTGAAATTTAAGCTTGAAATTTACACGTTTGTTTGAAGGTGATTGACAATGATTGGTGGTGAATTTCATCAGGTCGGACTTCCTGAAATAACCAATACAATTGGAAATTAAAAAAAATAGCTGATATATTTGCTAATTTCAGCTAATCTTTGAATTTTCAATTGTATTGGTTATTTCAGGGATTTCAAATAATTTTATACAATATTAGAAAATGAACGTCCGAACTGTTGAAATTTACACAATCCAAATTTTCGAAAATCCTCATCGCCAACAGACAAAAAAACTAACTTGCCTTCAAATATGAACAAATATACCGTGTGGTACACTAAATCAATACACTACAATGCCAAACTGTTTGCTTCTCCTAACTTTCAGTTTCAGCATTCAGTACTCTGCTTGTGTCCCTACCATACCTTTCCTTCAACTCCTACCTTCACACATCCTGTATATGGTTCGTCATGTATTTTTCTGAAACACACCTACCTTCACATGCTTTGTATTCCGTTCATCTATTTTCAAACATCTAAAGACAATCTTCACCATGTTTTTGTCTCACATTTTTGTAACATAGAAAGCATAGCCGAAATCTTTTATTAGTTTGACTATGCTTTTCTTAAAAAACTAAGATTGGAAACAAACCACAACCATACCGCAACATATCTGCTAGCTCCATTCTTACAAAACCCTTTTATTACTGTGCCAGTCATCATAGCCACCGAAAGTTGGTTCCAAAAGCAGCATTATCTGTCAACTATGACGCTAAATTCATTGGCGAAGTATGAGTTTTATTTCAATGAATATACAAATATTTGATTAAATCAAAACATTTACCGCAACGAATGTATATCTGTTCAAAAAATCTGTTTGAAATCTGTTTGGAATCTGATTAAAATCTGTTTTTCCGTTAATCAGCTGTCGCTCCCATATGAATGACAACTCTCAGTAGTTGAGAAACGTGTGCGAGCTAAGGACTAACGAGGTCTTACCTGTTAACGTGTAATTCCTAACACGTATCATTCATTTTGGAACTCAACTGAAATGATTGGAAATCCACATCATGAATCAAAATCAATATTTTATTATAAACGATGATTATGATATCTGAACGAAATGACAGTAGTAGAATTTTTGAATATTACATGAAAAAACTCTCATTTTGTTTCTCTAAAAAAAACAAATATTTCGAATAACTCAAAAAGGCGAAACACATGAACATATTTGAAAATAATTGTCTTCTGCGTTAGTGGTTTTGTTTTATATTCACTTATACCCAAAAAATCTTCGATTAGTTACTTATTACCTTCTCCTAGCATGATCTGAATCTCCGAAAATGTCTTGCCTTTAGTTTCAGGCACCATTACTTTGATAAAGAAAAATGAGGCGACACCAATTATAGCGAATATCCAAGATGTCCATGCCATTCCGAATTGATCGAACATGAAAGGAAATGCAAAGGTTACCCAGAGACAAAACATGAACATTATAACAATGACTAATGCGCTGAGCTTTGCCTTAATATGGACTGGAAAAATTTCACCAACTATTGTGTAAGGAATAGGACTGAGCCCAAATCTGTAAGAAACCATGTAAGCTACCAAAGAGATTAGAGGCAACCAAGATATGCTATTAAGATCGTAGTTTTTGGCTTGTAGATGGAAATACGTTCCAATGCACCCAAGTGATGTAATCAATCCGATTTGTGATATCAACAGTAGTTTCCTTCTTCCTAACCTGTCGATCAAGTACGAAGCTATGAGCGTAGGTATCAGCTGAACTACTGACACAATTATAACACTCACACGTCCTGATATAGCACCGCCCGTGGAATCAAAAATTGTTTGTTGGTAAGCGACAATAGCCGAACTGCCAGAAAACTGTTGAAAAAAAAATAGTCCCAATGTAATGAGGAGAGATTTAACGATTACTTTGGACTGCATCATATCTTTGAAAGATATCTTCTTTCGTGTTTTCTCTATACTGGACACAATATCGAAAAGTTCTTTCTGCACAACTTCTGTTTGTTTGAATTTGGAGAGAGATAGTTCTGCTTCCATTAATTTTCCACGAAGTACTAAGTCATAGGGACTTTCAGGAATAAATGGTCCGAACGTAAGTAAAAATAATACTGAAGGAATCAGGCAAATTGTGGAAAATGTACTGATAGGAAGATAAGGACCCATTATAACAACCAAAGAAATTGATATAATCAGTACTACACTTGAAATCATACTCATTGCTCCTCTGATGTCTTTATCGCATATTTCCGCTACGTATGTAGGGATCACAGAATAGACGCAACCTGATCCAACTCCCAGTAAGAATCTAGAAATATAAAATTCTTCTAGGGAACTTGCAAATATCAACATAATATTTGATATCATAATTGGGGTATGTAACAAAATGAGAGTCTTCTTCTTTCCCAACTTGTCAACAAAAGCTCCAGCAATGATGGTTCCGCAGATGCATCCTACACTGAAGAGGGAGGTGATCCAAGAATTCTCAATAACTGTGGTAGGTTTCGACAAGGGATTTTTTTCAGAAGCCATGCTCAATATTGGTATGTAGGGAGATGTCCAGGAGTACCCAGTGGTTCCAACAAATGTCATCCAATTAACTGAAAAGTTGAAATCGATCGATTTATGAATTGAATTTCATGGGGAATGAAAATGTAGTGAGCAAGGAAATGAATGATAGAACCGGAACCTCTGGAGGAGAAAAAAATCAAACCAATCCCTGCTCATAGATATAGGAGCCACAACACCCTTCTTGATGCGCGTATCATCAATAAAATTTGCATTTGGTGAAGATAAACTGTAATAAATGATAGATCGGTAGTAATCAGGTTGGTGTCAGCAGGAGCTGATCATATTCTGATGACGCCAACTTGGTAAATGAAACATGCGTCGACAAGAGTGTTGCAGCCCTAGTATGTGAGAGAAATGTTCGTTTTGAATTGATGTCCTAGACTATAAGATATCAGAGAAGCTCATCATCTGAAAAATTTCAATCAGCTCAATTTTTCACTAAACCTTCATGGTCATGAAGAGTAGCATCTGAAAAGTGATTGGTAATAAGCTATCGGATAAATTTTTTTTTTGTGTACATCCAAGAAACGTCTTGAGAACGACTGTATTATCATAACGAATATATTATAAATTATTTTGCGATTTCTCACATTTATTGAAAACCCATAATTTTTTATGAACATTAAAGTCGAGTTACGAAACTATGAAAATTCTGACATACGGTTTCAAAAGGACATACACATAGCATATAGTGAATGAAACAACGGATATGAAACAAGATTGATTTATATATCTGTCACTCTCTCTCTCTCTCTCTCTCTCTCTTTCTCAGCTTATTCAGCTAATTGTCTATTCATTCGATGAGATGAAATCGTCATCTTGTGGAAGTTTATCTGTTATCCATATAAAAACTTACTGAATAATACATCATTAAATCTAATCTGTCAAGGTATGTTCCTTAGAAAAACCACTTGAATGAAATGAATTCGATGATTTCCACTTTGAAGTAACGTGAAATGAGTAAATTATTCAAATGAATCGAAAGTTTTCATAAAGAAATCATCTTTCAGAAGAAAATCATATCTCTAAGGAGAAAGTTGAATCTCATAGAAAGTGAGTCAGTAAGATTCAGAATTTAAATATTAATGCAATATTCGTACAGTTCACATTCCACTTCCCAATAAATTATTATAAGACAAATTGCTTCATTTCTATCACCAAAAAAACATTATTTACCTGAGATTGTGGCCAGTCTTCTGTTTTCATCCATTATAACAAAGGCTAACCATTCAATTCAAAATTAGAGTGGAATTAAATGAGTATATTTTTATACATGTTTCGATCATTGTTATCATTGCAAAAACATGCATAATTTATACTTCCAAAATATGTGTGAATACAGTATTTAATCCTTCGACATGGCATATTTGATTATCATATTTGTCCAAAATCATTGAACAAACCGCGAGGATATGGAAAATAATATGATTTACAGAATCACAGATATTCTACACAGATTATGATAACGATCGGCGAAGTTGCTTTATAACACTCAACTTTCATGCAATCAATCAGGGCCGGCCTTAGAACCCTTGGTTCCCCCATAAGTCTCTAAATACTTATAACAGCTATCCGAAAAAAATACAGGGAAATAACGGAAAAGAACAATTTCATCGAAAACTGAAAATAATTCCGTAAAAAATCATTTGTGTTTCGAGTTTTGTAGCCGATAATAGGATCGTTGAATGTTTTAGAGATCATCATTTCAATTGTTCATCTAGTGACTAGAACTACTCAGTAATTACCCATAAGATTTTCTTTCCCACTGGAAATATGTTGATGTTCAAGTTGAGTGGTAATATTTTAAGGAAATAACTCGGTGATGATTTGCAGAGTTTCAATATCAGATATTGTGAACAGATATATGACAAAAAACTCACCAACATGTCATAAGGATTCAGTCTAAAATTTTTCCGAAAAACATAAAATGCACTTTGAACTTTAGAGCACTGACGAATGGGCCTTCGTGAGACATACATCTTGAGAATTTTTGATAGCCCAAATACTCGAAATGGTAATGCCTCTGTTTTCTGTAGCGTTTTTTCATCCTGGTGAAAAAACCAATGAGCTGGTTATTCTCAACATGCTGCTGGTTGGATCTCTTTTGAGTACACTATATTCATTAGGATCAAGTAGTTCTAATATTTTTTTCTTATAGAAATCTCGTTTTTGACAACTCACATTTTTTGTATCTGCACCCTAGATCAAAATAGTTTGTTCATTATTTAGAGCTTTCATACTAGTGTCGTGGTGCAACTAGGGGGTTTTGTTAATTTTATGATACTTGCCCGTATCTCAATACCGATTTCCTCACCAACAGTAAATGTAACACGCAAATTTCTGCTTCCACATCGGCGATAATATTCTCCGCAAGATCTATGCTTTGAGAGAGAAATTGCCGAATAACCGCACTTGAATATTTTCACTAATATTGATCTCTAGTACTATTAATATCTCGCTGTGTTGAATTTCCGTTGAAATACAACGAAATGATTGAGTTTACGAATAATCCATTGAAGCTCAACATTGTGTATCTCCTTGTGTGTCTTTAAGTCATGTGTTGGTTGCCTCTGGCTAATTGATCCACAAGGTGACCGTCCGTGTCTATCCTTCTCTATTAAAGCCGGAGCTGTACTCAATGAATGTAGCGGAGACCATTGTGGTAGGTCTTAGTTAGACAAATTTCGACAAAGCTTTTGTAATGCCACTCATAATATGCTACTTGTTAAGTTGAGGGTTTTTGGACTGAGCGATCTTTGATTGAATTTTATTATACCGGGTGTCAACGAATCTATCAGACAAGTCATAACTTCTAGACTATTGGGTGTATCAAAATGAGATTTGGTATAAGTGAATAGTATATGAAGAGGAGACTTTTCACATATTTTTTAATTTTTCGGTCACTTTCGGTTTCACCGGAAACGGCTCGGGCTCCAAATTTTCAAATGAGACACCAAGTCACTTTTGAAATTGCTTCTAGGTGGCCAAGATCGGACGTAAACTAATCTAAGGATCTCAGCGGAGTTCTAGTGACTGGATATGTTAGATATGAATAAGATGTGTTGGCAGAATTACAGTTTCGTGTTCAATAATTATTTTTCGGATGGCGATCATTTTTTGACAAGCTCTTTCCGAAAAAATAATTTTTTGACGAATCTAATTGCGATTGGATTACGAATGAGAATATAAATCAAATATCACTGAAGAAAATACTTGATAATAATTTATTTACTTTTATCAAGTGTTCCATGAATAATGATTCATTTACTTTCGTAAGCACTTTTCGATAAAAGAATTTTTTGACGAATGTAACGTTACTAATTCATTGGAGATTGGATCAACAAATTTAACAAAATCAACTGACAATTTCAATGATGCACTAACATTTTTCCGCAATATTTCTAATTTCCTGAAAATTTTAGTATAGTAAATTTTCAAAGTGCATTCCTTCTTTTGCAAGATACATTTCAGCTTCTTCAATTGTTTCTCCCAAAACGTTTCGTAACACTAGAGGCGTTATACTTCTAGTTGAATCCCTTCGAGAGTGGCTGAGGCTGTTGTATAGTAGACCCTTTCTTCAACATATCCCCAAATAAAAGAATCTAACACGGTCAGATCCGGTGAGCGGGATGCAATAACTTGATTATGAAAATGTTTCATCAAGAACGTCTCTGGTATTATGAGGGGGTGCTCCATCTTGTTGGAAGTGAATTTGCTGTGGAACTGCTGAAGGTAGATTATTAAGATGATCCTTGATTTCATTTTGAAGAAAATCTAAGATGAGTGTTAACTGACTTCTAAACAATATTGATCCAATCATTCTGTTTCTATCATTAATACCGCCAAATCTTTCTTGAAAATTTCCCTCTCTCATTGCATTGTTGATTTTGTTGGGCTCAGTACCGATAATATTGCTTATTGAATAACCAATTATTTACAAAGCGTGATTCCTTGGGAATTATAATTGGGTTGATAGAATTTAAGTCAATTCTATGATTTTGAAACAACCAATCACAAAATACTACCCATCTATCTCTATCATCAGCATACAGATGTTGATGTAACATATTTGAATGCCCGATATCCGTTCTTTTTCAGTAGTTTTCTTGCTGATTTGTGATTAATCTGAATTTATTGACTAATTTCTCATAAAGAAATCGTTTCGTCAACATAAACCATAGCAAGAACGTTAATCTCAGTCTCCCCATTCATAATGAACCTCTGTTCTGTCTCTCGATTTTCCTCTTGCCTAAAACAATCCTCAACATACGGAAAATACTGATGTCATGGATGTTGCCTATTGGGATATCTCTCAGCATACAACTTAGCAGCATTATTTGAATTTCTGTGGTATTTTCCAAACAATAACAACATATCTACTTTTTCATTTTGAGTATACATTGAATTGAAAGGGTTTATTTTCAGGAGAGATTACTTTTGGGAAAGAAATGTTTTGGCTCTCATCTTCTCCACGTTAAAACAAAAAATTTTAGAATCTTCCGAAGAAAGGAAGGACGCAATCAATTCCAAATAAACTCTACAAAACATGTGTAGATTATGCAGAAAAGTAACTTTCAAACATTAACTGAAAGAAAAAGCCCTATCGAAACAGCTTTTTTCATGTAAACATTGAATTACACGAAATGAAAATAGTTTCGAAACGAAAACTTTCATATGAATGCTGAATTAAACCAAAAATACTTTTCTCTATTCCGTTTGTATTCCAAACATTCGTAATGTAATTGGATCAGATACCTACACAATATAGTTAATACAAGAAGTAAAATATTACTCACATGGAACACTGTCGTTCTCACTGCTAGATCAAGAAACTTTCATTTTCTGCTCATGAAGCTTGTCACTGTCATAACCTAAGTGACTGTTTTGTTTCCCAAAGAAGACTTGATGCAAATGACTGCACAATATTATGCATCATGCCTATCCATGGCACACTTGACAAGTGTGCCATGATACACTTCATCCAGACGCCAGACTAGTTGTGGAACTTCAAAAGAAGGCTCTTTAGAAGTGTTGCTATAAGACTGATTTTTGATATGGATTATCGTGATAGTTGCAAACCTGTTCTTATAAATGAAAATATATTATCAGTTATATTCAAATGTGTGACTTATGTAAGAAATAACCTTGCATCTTTTGAAACGAATGCTTTTACTCATGATTATCGTACACGTCATGGTAGTATGTTGAGGATACCCTCTCACAAATTGAATAAATTTGAAAATTCTCCAATATACAATGCTATCTCACTTTACAATAAATTGCCTGATTCATGCAATCAAGGAGTCCAAATCATATAAAATCTTTAAGAATAATACGATGATATTCTTAATAAAAAAATGTTTCTATAGTTTGAAAGACTATTGGGGAAATAATTCCTGAGAATAATTCTCAATGTGATATAATATATGTATTTGTTTTCAAATTGTGACAATTGTATAATTGGTGCAGTGATTTAGTGATTTATGTTTTTATATTTATATTTATATTTTATCTTTATTCTTTAATTCTTTAACTATTGTTTACATTCTTTTTATATGTATATAACATGTATTATAAAATTATTGACTTAACATATGTATAGTGAGTACCGAAAATGGTTAATAAAATTCTTGTTATTATTATTATAGGTTTGTGATATATCGTTCGAGATGTTATCGCTTTTTAGGTTTATTGCAACAATTAAGATAAAATAAATTGAAGTCATGTGGTTACCGAAATTCGATAAAAAAACACTCAAAAACTTATATGTAATGCAAAACGTAATGAAATGAACAATACGAAAAAGAACTATGGATGTTAATGAAGTAGATGTTCGAAATGTTCACCGCAAACGTCTTGGCAATATCTTCCTATCCACCGGTTGGAAATTGTTGTATCGAGGTATTGCCGGACATTAACTTGGTAATGCGGTGGTACTCCATTCTGCTGAAACCTTATTTTATTCACTGGAACTTGAGGGTTTCCTGGATCAGGAGATGAATTTGCTAAACTTGGAATGACATCATTTTGAAGTAGTGCCAAATAATTAACGCCATTCGAGTTGCCCTCATCCGGTGAGAATTTTCCGTTGACCAGTAGCGGCAATTTTGCCGATTAGCATGACGCTAAGAGAAAAAGTACACTCATCAGAAAACATAACGTCTTCTAATTGGATGATATTGCTATCCTATGTGTCCATCATTTGCTCGCAAAAATAAGTTCTTCTATTAAAATCGTCTTCCATGAGCTCTTGAGTAGGTATCATTTTATGGGAATGCATTTTATTTTCTTCAAATATGAATCTTACTGGAGTTTTATCCCAAAATCAAACCGTCATTTTTAACAACTCGACACGTGTTTCGATCACCTAGTGGACATCTTCAAGTGGAAGATTTGAATCCTCCTCTGTATTTGATACATTAGCTTTTAAAAAATCTTATTTGTCAGTAACTTAAATTTATAAAATTTTGCATATAAAAATGAATATGTATCATATTATGGTGACGTTTTAAAGACTATCTTTTTTCTTCATCAAACCTATTTGAATAAAAACATTAAAATTTGTAGTTATAATGCGTCTTTTGATGTAAATCAATTTGATATCATTATTATTGACATTGATAATATCAAATTGATCATAGATTTGGTAATTGAGCTGGATAAATTCTCCGAAATGTCACCAGATGAGTATACAAATAGAACAGTTTTTCGCGATTGGAAATCTGAACATCTGAATTTCGGGTTGAACTACGCTCAAAAATTAAAAAAAGTGTAGCTGTACTGAGAGACACACATATTCAATAAATTTTGAAACGTATGCTGATTCGTGTTTCAGTTGGTTCAAAATTAAATTTCTAGTTAACCAAAGAAAATCTCACCTGTTTGGGAACAGTAGCTCGATTCCAAACAGAAGTTCTAGTGTTGTGGCATATTCACGACGTTTTGAGTTACCTATCCATCATCTCTGGTGCACTCGCTCCCGTACCGTAGAGAGGGTATTCAGGCGATCTGAAGGTATGGAGAACGGTGGCTCATACACTACCTATGTTAAGTGTCAATGACACGAAGCATAGCCGTTCAATAACAACTGAGAAGGTTTGCAACTTTTGGATGCAGTGGAAGATGAAATAGAAAGTTCCACGAACGTTACACCCTCACCAGAAAATTTACATCCAACTTTGACTGCGGAAGGCAGTTTTTCTGATCCAGAAGTGATTGATGAAAGTGCTCCAAACCAACAAACCTATAAGGATCCGCATGAACCTGAAAGTTGTGGGCCTGATGCTGCTCCATTTCGACTCCCAAAATCAAAAAATTGGAAAGAAAATTCTTGTCTCAATCAATTTTTGGAAGAAAATAAAGGAAAACAAAAAACCTTTCGAAAGATGCATTGATGAACTGGTGAACCACTTCAAGAAATCGATGGCGAGCATGACCTGTTGTTCAAATCCGTGGCTGCCACTGTTAAAAAGTTCCCACTAGACCTCGTCACTCGTAAGAAAACGAAAATTTTTGAAATGGTAACTGAAATTGAACTACTGAACCAAACGCCGCCAATTCCAAATACTTTAAGATTCAGCAATATAGTTTATAGTGAAAACTGGACGCTATACTCCTCCTTAGCAGCATCATCCTCGTGGACCACTCCAGAAAATACTCACTGAAAAGATTCTAACGCTAGTGATATAGTATCTGAAGCCTTGGTGCAAGCTTTTCAATATGAAGACGACTTATAATGTGTCATGTTTCATAATATAACTAAAAAGTTGAAATATTTAAGTCCAGTTGATGTTATTGAAAATGAATGTATTTTTTAGATTTTATTATTCGTAAAAACTCAAGACAATGAATGTGGTGGTTTCCTTCTTAATTTAATCAATTTGTACACTTACCTCAGGGTTCAAACCAGTTTTTCTGCAGGTGTTAAAGGTAATTTGACTCTGTTACAGAAAAAAATGAGATGAGATGACTGTTGATTGAAAATTTGAAAAACCCTCCGTTTTCCAGATTTTTATAAAAGTCACCAATTTCTTTTTTAAATTTGGCGTAATTCCGGAAAATATGGTCTTCCTCTTCATCATTTTTCATTTGTTCGAGAATTATCATTGCAATAATTTTTTTCTTCTTCGGATTCGTTCCACGAAAACACATCGGTACACTGTCCGGTGTCCGTCAAGAACTGAACAGATAAATACGCTTTGTTTAGGGAAACATTAAAACGCCGCGTGATAAGTTCCACAACCCTGCCCAAGGTTGACGTGAAACTTGGAGCAAGTTTTAAAGAGGTTATGTTTCTGATACCACTGGCGATGACAAATGATATATTCCTTTCAAGAATTATTATCAACTCACTAACTGTATGTGGCGACATTCTCAAATTATTTTATCTGAAGCCGTCGCGACTTTTGGAAGTACACTTATTCATATTTGCGCATTTATGAGCATTCATTAGTTCAGTCCTTATATGTACGTAATTGATAACATTTGTTCCCGTTTAAACTCAATGCCTTGCACCTATTCTATATTTATTATTTTCATTAGTGTCATTTTTCATCTGTGACATAGCTTACTGAAGAAGGCTATCTTCATAACTGAAGAATTCATCATTCATTTCCCAACTCCGAAGAAGAGGAAATTAACGTCAATGAAGTCTGGTTAATTTCAGCAGTTCGGACTTCCATTGTCTGAAATTTATAAAATGATTTGAAATCCCTGAAATAAACAATACAATTGAAATTTAAAAGAATAGCTAAAAATGGCAAATATATTAAGCAAAAAACTTGAAAAGAATTCACAGTGA
>WOGR01002664.1:0-17041 GCA_015342045.1 Leptinotarsa lineolata | reverse complement strand
GAACCGAGTTTTGGGTCTACCGGGTGGTTAGCCCTGGTTAATAATATTATTATTAATAATAATAATAATAATAATAATATTATTATTATTGTTATTAACAAATTATTCGATGTAGCTAGCAATATTATATTTTCTGAGATTATTATGTTCGCTTCTGCCAATTTCAGCTTTCAAAAAAACTGAAGCCTATTTTTATTATTTAGTTCTACTTGATTATTGTCACATCAAGTCTTAATTTACTCTAGATCTCCATTAAGATGAACTGAAGCTGATAATCGAGTAAATGGAATGAAGAGAGTGTGCTGTGTTGGCAGAGCAATAACTTGAATTTGTGATTGATGTTCAATACAAAAATTGTTGGAGACAATATAGATCTTTGGGAATATTAAATCCAAGAGAAAATTTTTTTGTTAGGCAACCTGAGAACTATTAAGTTTACGTATTAACGCACCGCCATTGATAATATCTGCCTCAATTGAATAAGAAACGTCAGGCCCAAAAAAATGCACATCACAGAAAACAATCCTGAAAACAGCAATTGATTCTTGAGACACCGATAATGAAAGCCGTGATAACAACGTGATAACAACGTGATAACAAAACTGATTCAAAAATATTTTATTTCTTCTTTTTTGTCAATGCAGTGCAGTTTCGTTTTATTCCAAATAGTCCTTTCTTGCAAGTTTGCCTTTTCAAAGATTTTATAATCTTTTCAGCTCAGCTCTGAATGCGTTCAAAGATATAAATAACTATGAGTAGACCACAGGTCTCGTATAAACAATTTTTGGCGGATATAGCACGTTTCCGATTCGTTTGATATATTGCAGCAGTCAAACATCATTTCAATATCATTTCCTGAAACGATATGAACTTATCCAGACTATTGAGCGTTATTCTCCAGAAATTGCAAGGAAAAATACCGTTTCCGTTCCCGATACGAAAACAGTCTGCCTTCCCATGTTTTCATCACCCTTGCACGACTATCAAAATATATCGGTCATCGATAGACTTCTTGAGAAAATATTATTGTAAGCGCCCTGTATGAAGTAAATTTGGTCTGGATTTATTTTGCTTGTTGAAATGTTGTATAGTAACCTATCACAAGATTTTCTGTATTGTGGTTCACGAGTGTTTGTTTTTGATTGCATAGGTAAAAATATAAATGGTTGTGAAAGATTTATGTAATAGTGGCACTTGAGCAATGTTTTCAATAAATTTTCATTCCACTTGAACCATTCGTTCATTACGTTCGCTATTGAAGGTGAATAAATTGAACTTTATTTTCAGCCTTTTGGTAAAGTGAATAAGTATAAAAACAGTTTATTAATTTTTGCATATTTGAATGTAGGGTAGAGCGAGAAATTTGGTAATCCACGATCAATTTTTCACTCCTTCGACTGAGGAAAAAACGTTAGAAGTTAATGCATCTTAATCGTAATAACATTCGAAAAAAGAATTTTTCTCACGCAGTAGAAGAGCGAAAATCAATGCCAATAAAGTTTACATCATCAGGTAATGATTTCATTATTTCTTTTATTACAATTTGTTGAACTATTGCCTTGAAGAACAAAAGGTATTTCAAAGAAAATGAAATAATTATCTATAAGTAAAGTACTTTAGAAAGTATATAAGTGAAGTAACGGTTGGTTGCTCATATAGTGGAAAATAATACGAATCATATTTTGAAAAACAGCACGATTCGAATATTTTCTATGCTCTTCATACAAAATAGTAGTAATTGTAGTAATTTATGGGGTATTTCAGCGTTTCCTATCTATAAATTTAAATAAAACAAAGTGTGTGTGAAATACCATGGAAAATTTTTTATTCATTTAAAAGACCTATTGATGCCACTATGTGTGGAAAATAACGTTATTCAAATGTACGCCACGGCTTCTCTGGGTGGAGCGCATCCGAAACTTCCAATTTTCCATTACTCTGGCGCATGAATCAGGATGAATTTGACCGTTGGCATGGGTTATGTTAGCATTGAGGACCGCTGTAGTTTACGGCTCAATCGCATATACCTGCGACTCAGGTAAACCCCCACAAAAAAAGTCTAACGGAGAGTAATCGCATGATCTCGTTGGCCAGTTCACATCACCTCCACGTGAGATGACCAGGCTCTCAAAAAGCTCAAGCAGAATATCTAATGTAGCATGAACTGAGTGGCATGTAGCGCCGCCGCCGTCCTGTTGAAACCACATATCGTTGGTGTCCAGATCATCCAATTCGGGCCAAAAAAAGTTGGTAATCATCGACCTATAGTGCTTGCTCTCCGTTGACAGTGATGGCCTGGCCAACGTCGTGCTCAAAGAAATGTGGATCGATGACGCCGCCAGCCCAAAATTCACACCACACCCTCTTGGATCTCATGTGGATTGGTATCGTCCCAAATTCGACAATTTTGTTTGTTCACATACCAGAATTAGACCTCATCGCTGAAGATGATTTTTTGATTGAAATTAGGGTAAATTTTCAACTGCTCCAGAGCCCATTCAGCGAACACACTTCATTGTCTATGGTCATTTAACTTCAGTTCCTGGGTCAATTGAATTTTGTACGGGTGCAGGCCCTAGTCACGATGCAAAATTTGCCAAGTTGTGCTCTGCGAAAAGCCGAGTTCTTGTGAGCGACGCCAAATTGACTGACTCGGATTCTCCTGCACAGTCTCATAGACTGCAGCAAAGTTTTCGACAAATCTTGCGTTTCGTCGACGCATGTATGTTGGTCGAACTTTTGCTGAACCAGTGGTCTCAAATTTATCCAACGCATTGCAAATAGTCCTCTTGGTAGGACGATTATGGCTACCGTAAAGTGGATGATGCGCGCGGTACTTTGCCCGAACAGAACTCCAATTTTGATAAAACAATTTTATCATTTGCACATGTAGTTGAATGGTGACTTGACAAAACAGACTGAATGAATGAAAACTAATTTGACAAATGTAGCTTCAACATGGCTGTTATCAATTGTGAAAGTTAAGAAGTCCATTTTGCAAGACCCTATATTGAAATGTGTAGCGTTCTTATGAAAGATATCTGATTCATTCCCGTAACGAATGTTTGCGGTACAAACTGAATAGAAGAAGTGATTTTTGTATAATTCATCGTTCATATGAAAGTATGTAGTTAGTTCGAAAGTATTATTTTTTCATGTAACTCAGTGTTCATATGATAGTCGTTGTTTCTGGAAATTCTATCCCTTTTTCCTTTCTGGAAAGTTTCCACAATTGCTTTTTGTGAAAACATGAACAAGTAAAAGCCAGAAAGCGTAGATATTCTCGAAAGTAATACCGAGTCATATGACTATTGGAACTTACTTTGCCAAAATGGTTTCATTTCACTTGTAAACAAAAAGGGGCGAGTAATATATTCCAAAACCTGTACAAAACATGTTTCTATGGAGTAAAAATACAATTATGACAATAACATTGATGCCATTACAATGAAAATGCTCATCTCAGGTCACTATCTAACAATCTGTTGAAAAAATCTGTTAAAATCTGTTTTTCCTTTAACCAGTTGTCGCCCCCCAACAAACGACAACTCTCAAGTGTGAGCTAAGGACTAACAAGATCTTACCTTTCAACTTGTAATTCCTAACACAATAACAACACAAAAAATACACAATATTTATTCAAAAGCTCTCAATCTGAACCATGTTGATTACAAATGAATAGATCAAAACAAACTTCTGCATTCCTTCTGGAGTTGAACTAGAATATTGTCTCATCATGTAATGAAGCAAATACTGCCATGAATTAATTCTTCTGAAACGTTGGTAGCAACAAATTCTACTGTCAGACTACCTATCACTAAACGAAAAAGAAAATAACTCCTAGCTAATTTCTATTAGAGCTTGAGACAAACTTCATGGAGAATGTATGATCTACCTGCATAATGCTAACTATGAAACGGCATATAGTACTCACCGAAAAAAATCTACTGGAGAAAGATTAAAGTAGATGTTTTAAGTATGAAATGAGCAGAAACATCGAGTCTTATAAAAATACGCCTGAATTTCTCAATTAATTTACAAATAATTATACAGAAGAGGTATAATGCATAAATAGAATAATTTTGAAAAACTATTCAGTTCTACAGAAGCAGTTCCACAAATTTTAAAAATATTTCTCTGAAACAGGCCCCAAGTTAGCACAAGGATTAAAAAAGACGAAGGTAAAGAACACATCTTTATAAAAAGTTCATTTTGAAATTAATTGCTGTCTTCCTTTCTTTGGAAGATTATGAAACTTTTTTGTGGAAAGTCAAAGAAGTAGAAAGCCAAATCCTTTCTTACCCTACAATTAATATCTCTTGAAAATATAGCCCTTTCAATTTCACCTCTCTACAATTTCACCTCTATCATAATATATTATATTGTGTAGCAATCCTGTGCTATCTGAATGTTTGAAGTGAAAACTGACTAGGGAAAACTACTAATGATCATCAGAAGGGGTTAATCGTCAATATCCATAGCATTTGATATTTGAGGGATAGTGACCCCAAGGAAGCACATCATGTGAATCTGGAATTATATAACATTCATTATCTCCAGGGCTGAGAGCAATCTCGAATCGAGCGATGGAATGTACTTGATGTTTATCGGATCGATTCAAATTTTGGGTGACACTCATATTCTTCCAATTATCCAAGCAATTAACATATAATCATCGAACTCAATTTTATTCTTTACCACAGAATATTTGACCCCCTTTATCTACTTGGTAGCCCCCAAGCATGAGATGATTTGATTAATTCCATCATCATAGCCATCATTTACCAACTGCTTCCGCTTCTTACTGACACCATTCTCTATCACCAACACCCTAGTGTATACAATTTCGATCTAAGGCCTACGTAATCAGTCATCGGAACTACGTTATTTTCATCTTCCATTATCCCGAGAACCTTTTTATTCACCAAAGTAACGTCAAACTGATTGTTGGAAGGATAATCCAAAGCATCGAAAAATTTGTGACAATCTTGACGTATGATTTCATAAGAATTCTGAATGCAGAATTCATAAATCTGTCTGTATCGCTGTGGAGAATTACATAATTATCTCCGAATCGATGGCGCATATAGACATAAAGAAAGTGGTAGTCTTTGCCAAGTATAAGATAGTCTGTCCTACTTGTATCGGTGTATTTTGATAAACTTTCAGTTTAGTCAGTACGACTGCCACCAAATTATCGTTGAAGATCATGCAATTTTTGAACTCTGGCTTATAAATAAAGGCCTCGGCTCCCTAGCAACCAGCTCATTTGGTAAGGAGTTTAATATTGACTTTTTTCTAATGTCTTCCGAAATTTTTTCGAATACTGCATTGTTCATTAGCTTCAAGTTCATTAGCTCAAACCCATTCGTAGCCTTTTTCCGCAACTCAGTATTCAAATCAATATAGGACTTTAACCATAGTAATTGGTTAAATCGAAGTACTCGATGAATTTTCATGATGACATTGCCATTAGCAATGGCTTGTTTGACAGCGCGATAATGAATCACATATTTTTTTCTTGATGGAGGGTAGCCATCAATTTGATGAGCCCTTTTATCGATTTGAGAGGCTTTTCCGTTTTTGGATTCATATGTTCAGGGCGGTATGATAAATCTTTGTGCGAATCATGTAGATTTTTCAGATACTCCAGGTCAACTTCAAGCATATATTCCAAGTCGCACTCATCGGGTATTGATGAAACGTCAATATTGATATCGCACCACTTGAACCCATCATATGGTAAATACTGAGACATCTCCTACCCATACTGGTTTTTTACGTCGAAATACATGAGGTATGTGTCAGGATTTGAAGGGTGAGCTCTTCTCCTCGAACAAACTTAGTTGAGTCCACCTCAGATCCCTCGTTCAACAAATAGAAACATGTCAGAATCGGTAAGTAGTTCCAATTCAACTTTGGTGTATTTGAGCATCGCATCTCACGTAAGGCCTGGTAGCGTGAAGTAGTGGTCAGATTCCAAACTGAGTCCTGAGGCAGCTTGCACGAAATTGTTCGAATACGTCAGCGAAAAGGAAAATATCTGTTTTCATATATGAATCCACATATTAAGCCAAAGTCTGACAACTGAAACTCTTCCACACATCCTGGAATCGTACATATAGCCTGCGTGGGCAGGGCTTACATCGCCAACACCGCCAACACTCTTGGTCTCTACTCTCGCGTCGGATCGAAAACGGCGTAGTGATGTTGGTCTGGCGCGTACTAGAATAACTCTCTCGACTCGTAGGTGCTGGTAGCGTTCCTCCAGTGGCAGGTCTGGGAGACAGTTGGTAGGTAGCGGTATGCGGAAACGGTCTCGTCGGTGTCACTGGCTCGGACCTAGTGCTAGGGAACGATGCTATCCTTAAAGAGTGTCCAATGTCTGAGGGGAGTAGTTCGTACTCTCGGGTGACCCCAGCAAATTTTTGGACGTCCGTGAAGTCGATCCTATGAATTTGTTGTCGAAACTCTGGGTGCAGGTTTCGGTAGAGCCAGTTCAATTCCTATTGTGGTGTAATTCCTCCGTGGCGGCGAATGAGGATCTGCAGATTGGTGATGTACTGTGAGGACTCCTCCTGCAGTTGGTGCACCCTTCTGCCGATAGCCACTTCCAAGTTGATGAGGTAGTTGATGAGGAAAAATAACTTCTGGAAGGTGGTGCAGAAGGCTTGCCAGTCAGGCCATCGCGATCGGTTATTTTTGAACCATAAGGCAGGCTTTTCTTGCAGCAGCTCGAGCATCGCTTGCAGAAGACGGTCCGGATACACTGGGAAGTACGAATCTCTTCCAGCGTTTCGAAGAAGGTGGCGGGATCTTGTCTTCCATCGAAAAATATCTTCCAGTTTTTGGTTCTCAGAGGCTGCAACATAGGGCTGAGTGAGGCTCCGGGCTGGAGATGGTTAAACTGTATTTCTTCCAACGGCTCATGGAGAAGACTTGGTAGAGTTTGTCTAGAGCGGGTGAAGCTCGACCCTCTCATATCAACTTGGTCAGACGCCGGTGTTTCTCGTCTACGGTTCCAGTGTTCGCGAGTCGGAACTTTGTCAGTTTGGCGTCGAGCTTGTTTTTCTTTTTCCTCAGCAGGTATATCAATACGACTCGGGTGTCGGCCGGACCGCTTCCTGCAGGCGGGTTCCGGTCGGCGGCACTCTCTACATTACTGGCTGGGTCCTCTGATGCTCTGTATTCATCCTCAGATATCTTTTCTTTTATTAGCACTAAGAGAATGTACTTATTACTTATTTCACAGTCGAGCACTCCCTAGTCCTCCGGTCTATTCATGTCTTGGCTACGGTACTTCCAATCGAGGAGTGGGTGGTGTCAATCACTTCTGCGTACTCGAAAATCTACTAAACGAGGTGTCACCAGGTCAGTTTGAAAACCTGTCAAAATGACAGTTTGTCGGCTTCGACGTATTTCGATGTATTTCAGTGTAATTACACCTCCGGCAGCATTTCCAATCGGTTTTGGTGATATTACTTAGCGGATTAATTGTTTCTTCTTCTAATCGGTATTTTACTCAACTTTTGGTGGTCAACGTTCTCTGTATACCATAAATTCGGTCCTTGCTAGGGCGCTGAATTTGTAACGCTCTTTTACGCGTTATGAGTCATTTTGACGCCGAGTCCAGGTCACGGGTTGTCTCGGGCGCCAGCTTTCGGCGTGGTGTGCTCCACGTGCTCCGGGCAGCGTCAGTGAAAAGAGTAATACGACAGGGGTCAGGGGTATCGACTAAATTAACTGTGGTCAGTAAGGCAGGCTTCAATTGCCGTCCCTGGGTTCGAATCCTTATCAGTAGGTAATATTAAAAAACTATTCTATTGGTACTTTCAAAGGTGGAAGCAATAGCGGAAAAAGGTTACGCATTCATCGTTCCAAGCATCAACTAGGGGACAGACGGTTAGAGGACTACGACAAACGTTGCGCAAGCACAAGTTCTAAGCTCATTCAAAGCCTTAATAAAAGGATTCGTGGTTCTCAGTTCTGAACAGATAATCACTAACAATATACGGTAATATCAATATACGGGATGTTTGGCACATGGCCCTCGACAAATTCTAACAACGATATAGTGGTACACTCGGTATGAAACGTACAATAATTGATCAAAAATGCAGGGTGTTCATCACATGACCCATGTAAAGTAGATTCAGTTTACGAAATTATTCACAACGGTGTTCGGTATACGTCACTTCATTAATAATATATAATCAATATAAAGGGTGTTCATCACACGGCCTTCTTCAAAATAAAATAGTCACAACAACTCCCACAATATAATTGTCCACCTGGTATTCAGTTATATGAAGGGTGTTCTTCACAAGGTTTTTCACAAAATAAAAGTCATTAATTGTCGCAATACCATACCAACTAAGAACCATTATCTTTTACCTCACCTTATTCTTCCTACTCTTGGACAGTCGGATGATTCGGCCAATTATTCGCCCTTGCTTCAAGAAACTTTAGCAAGCATCCAAGGTGATGAACCAAGCTGGAACTGCCTTGGTAGATGCTTTCGAGATTATTAGAAATAGTGTTCTACAAGGTGTTCGGTGATAGGCGAGTTGTGTCCTCCAGCGGCGCGGCGGTACGGTGGATCAACAAATAACAACGATTTACGATCTGCATCGATGGCCTGGCACAATACAGTTTCCAATCGTGATAGAGTCGCACTCCGACCCAGTTTGGGAGTGGTGATAGTAGAGGAATGTATTCATTCAATCGGAGTCTAATAAACAAGGGAACAATAATATAAACATAAAATAATAAAAGCTGCTCCTACCCTGGGGAAATTAGTAACTTCGTTACACGAAGAATGATTTTTAGTAGGTTGGTTATTAAGTATTCTGAGTAACCAGCCATGCCTACGCCTGTAACTAGCTTCATTTTTTCGAAACCTTTCACAACATTTAGGAATACAGCAATTTTTTGATAAGCAATAGCGAAGAGTGAACAAGTGTCTCTGATTGTTATATTTTTTTTCTGGATGGGACGTTAAATATTCCTCACACGCACGGCTATTGATTGTTTTGAAAGGCTAGGTGGTTACATTCTGTGGCGTATGTGTGGCGATAAGTTGAGAAAAAATAACAGTTGTCGAGACAAAAAATTACTTCTTTCAGTGTGACATTCGTAGTTATTCGTCAATAGTAAGATCAGATGGTCTTTTCAAGGTTAAACTATTGAATACAATTTCAGATAGTCATTCAGCCAGACTCATCACAGAGACCAAAAAAGTCCCCTCATGAAATAGTATTGCATTCTTATTCTGGGAAAGATGAAAAAGGGCCCGGCAACATTAAAGCAATATGCTTTTATAGCACTCACACCCCTTTCATTGGAAGTGGCTTTCATTACTCTTCTTTGCGTGGGATCTTCGTAGGCATATTTGATCAACCTGTGAGGTATTTTAAAGAATTTTACGTAATCGAAAGCTACTTTGACAAATTTCTTCCTGGTAATGCCAAATGTTTCTTATTTAAATCCTTCACATATTTCTTCAAAGCCGTGAGTTGATCCAGGTTAGAAATTGACTACCATCGTTTGAAGAAGAATATCCTTTCCTTCTCTTTGAAGTTGTTTCTGAAATGGTTGTTACAGTACTAACGACTATGATTGAAATATTGTTTTCCTTTGGTATATTTTACCCATTTTTTCTATCTGACTACAATCTAAAGAAATGAAAAAACCTTAAGAAATTAGTGCAGTATTGGTGAAAGTGAATATTTTTTGAAATCAAAAGAGGGTTAGATGATCCTTCAATATCATTCATCGTCTGGGCTGCGCAGTTATACGTTTACTATGATAGACAGATTTTGTCATCATTTGACACACTCCCCAACTGGGCGCTTTCCATAGGGAGCCTACAAAAATATACTCTCAATGGGAGTATATTTTTGTAGGCTCCCAATGGGAGTATATTTTTGTAGGCTGAAATTTTGTATGTGAGTTTGTTTTATGTTGAAGATGTGCAATAAGAAAGGCTTTTTGAATATTCCAACTGGGGCGCCAGCCGCGGTGGAAAAGGTGCGTTCATAAAATAAAGTTACCTTTTCATCCGTAACGGTATATTTTCGTAGACTGAAATTTTGTATGTGGTTTCGTTTTATGTTGTAGATGTGTAATAAGGAAGGATTTTTCAAGATTCCCACTTTATAATTAGTATCAGCATTGCATCCGTTCGGAGCCGGGGCTGGTCGCTAGTGTTACAAAAAACGTCAGTTTCGACAAGGTCAATAATGTTGGCTAAATTGTGTCCCAAGCGGCCACTGGACTCCATGATTTGTATTTAATTAAAGCTGAATGAACCTGTTAAATTTCACCGAAATTGGATACAATATCTTGAAAACAATGCTTTACTGGACCTACGTTTATATGACATTTTTCATAAAATTGGCTCTTGAACACGCCCTTACATTTTTTATCGTAATTAGGAGACACCCTGTATGATAGTTCTCATGACTTACAATGGTTATTTACAGGAAGTTATTGGCAATATGTTCTTTCCATATAGATTGTGTCGTTGAGATTATTTTTGGATTCGCCGCAAAACTGAGCTGTTACTATGCTTCCGATAAAAAAATTATAATTTGTAATTAATGAATTATAGACGATACTAAAAATATTCAGGAGAATTGAATCGAATCAGTTAGAATTATTATCCATTAGAATAAACTATAAATTCTCCATTCAACCATATCCACACACTCGCCTATAATTTCGAAGTCAAATTATTATATGTATATCACACATTAAAGTCGATTTGACTTGACTATGCTGAAGATGTATTGCACCGAGGAGATATAAGACATGCGGTTGGTTTTCACAGAATACGGAATGCTGGAGTATATCATTTGCTAACATGAACAGTTGTTTTCTAAAACGCGGGATTTCATACGTCAGACATATATTTACCATTAAAGCAAAATTTATTACCCGCTTCTGCGTAGAGATTTCTGGAATAATTGGAGTATCGGCATATTGCAGGATATTTTCGTTGAAATATTTTTGGAGATAAGTATTTCGGAATAAAAAATGTTTAAACAAAAATTTCATGAATTTAATCAGTGAGAAAGTACCTACTGGTAGACGTTTTCAAAAAGTTAGAATTTCTGTAGTATCAGTATTCGTATTCAATTAAATCTTCACATACTTACCTGTAGTCATTTTTTATAGGTGCTGGTATATTTCGATATAGAATTGAATCAGATATCATTCACAGGATTGCTACACATATGAAAGAGCTAAAATTTCACTAACATAGAACACCGTCGTTCTCAATGGTGTATATCCGATGTTTCGGAATAAGACACTTGCCTTATTGCCTCTTCAGTACCAACCCGGATAACATTTCAAGAAGCACCCACTTAATTCATATGGCTGGGGTTGAATCAAATAAGTGAATGATGTTATCCAGATTGGCGCTGAAGAAGCAATAAGGCAAGTGTTTTATCCGAAACATTGGATGTCCGCCATTCAGGATGACAGTGTTCTATATGAGTATAGAAGTGAAATTTCAACTTTTTAATATATAATATTGTGTAGCAATCAATTCCATAATGAATATTTTGAGTACAAACTGAATAGGAAACAGTATTTTCTGTATAATATACAGTTATATACTCAAATAATCAAAAAAAAATTACTGAATGGGGAATAATTTTCTATGATAGATTCGTTTTTGGAAAAATGCTTTGATGATATGATAAAATAGTTGTCTTTTTCCGAAATTTCGAAGTACACCATTGAGAATAATAATGTTCGATGATAATATGTGACTTGAAATTTCATATTGATACTCTTTCATGCATTATATTGTACGAGTATAGCGTTACTATGAATAAAAGTAGTTCAATTGCATAACGAATGTTTGGAGTACAAAAGATGAATTTTTATATACTTATCTCAATGTTTATCTGAACGAAGTTGTTGAGTAATTTACTTTGCACTAGTGCAAAGAATCTAATTTTTGGCATAGCGGATCGTGCAGAAATAAATGTTTTTTTTTTAACAAGATCGTAGAAAGAATGTGTATGTAACAGTAGTATCTTGACGTATGTAAATAGCATAAATGATTCAATATGCAGATACTTTCTATAGTTTGAATATCTCAATCCGATATCCGAATATCTTTATCCGTTTCCTTTTTCAACAGAATTATAGAAATTCCTGACCTCAATTCATGAAAACCAAAATAACTTGGTTTCTCATTGTACGTTGTAAGACATTCTCATTTTAATTCATGAAGTGTAAATAACTTAATAGTGTGAAGTATAATATCAACGTCTCAAATGTACCAAATTTATTATAATTTCAGAAGTGTCTCTTGGGTGAAATTTAATTTTGTCATTTGAAAGCTATAACAGCTTTTTCAATCCTCGCCACATGAAACTATAAAAAGTAAGTGTCTCGAGGAAAACCGTATTTTAGTAGAATCCTTATTGTAAACTTAATAAGTAATTTGTTTTCAAGATCATGCCAAAAATAGAATGAATATTCTATATGAAGACTGTGTGCTGCAATATTTCAGACAATTTTAATTTGTCATGATAAAGAAAATAAACACAAGTCCTAAAATAAAGCATGACGGGCGGTTAGGATGTTAAGGCAATTTATTAAAATAAGATGCTGAAATTTGTGCTATATTCTTCAACCATTAATATATTTCAAACATTGCACTTATCTATTTTTGGAATGATGTGAAAAATCTTGATGAAGACTGAAAGCAACGTTTAAAAAATTTTTTTTTCAGATTCACAACCTTATTGGTATTCATGTGAATTTATATCAGATTTAAATGTAATGAATATTCAGTCAAATCTATATCCAAATATCTCTCACACTGGGAATAAAAAATTAATATTAGTCAGATCATTTTCATTGGCTAGATCATTTACCGGTCTTTCACATTTTGGAATATATGTATACAAGGGAGTCCCCAGTGACTCTTCCTCGATCCTTCTTTATACGGTGAGATACAAACAGGAACATATTGAAAGTGGAATTATGTACTACTAGCTCCGCCCCGGCTCCGCACGGGTGCAAAGCTGATACTCAAACGCGTGTGATTGCTACTGATCATAAAGTGCTACAGGGCAAAGCGCGGCTTTCGACGCGCTATTTAAAGGCACCTCCGCCGCCCCCCGGCCAGTATCGCCGCAACCGCTATGTCCCTGCATTTCAAATCTGTGATATCTTCGAAAATATTCATTTGAATTACACGCTATAGGGGGCAATATTAATCTATAATAAATGTACAATGTATATAAGATACTCAATTGGATAAGGATTAATGCCATATTGCATAAAATCGCTTCGTAAATGAGCCATTATTTGTCGTAAAAAGTAAAGGACAAAAAATGATTATTGCGGGTTATTCCTAATATTTTATAGCTACTACTGAATGAACAATTTCTGTTTTATTGTCGCGTCATCCAGAGCCTACTTGGTCAAAGTGTGCGTTTTAAAGTCTACATGAAAAAACCTAAAAGCTCTGTATTCAAAAGATGACTCAAGCAAAACACCGAGTGTGCTACATTTCTGGAAAGGTAATTTTGAGCTCTATTGAAATTTGCAGTAATATACAGGGTGTCTCATTGAAAAATAGTTTTCCTTCGATAACTATTGATATCTTATTTGAGAAAATAAGTTTTTTCCAACACTGAATTCTACGTAAGAAAGTGATTTGGAAATGTTTTCATAGAAATAAGAATATTTCACAGGAAAAAAGGTACAGCAACTTATCGAAGATGCACATTTTCGAAAAACACAGTCATTAGTTTTCATTAGTGAAACAGGAGTTTCACTTTGGAAGTGTCCAATTCGGCCCACTCTGTACAATACTGTACATTATTTTGATCTATCTCGTAGGGTTCAACCAGTGTATGCATTGTAAGCGCAAAAAAATGTGATTATTTACGATATCACACTGGAAACCTCTGAAATTATCAGTGTTTCTCTACTATATCATGCATTTTACATACATATAAACCTCTCTCTTGAATCACTCTATCTACTGAAAAAACCCGCATCAAAATCCGTTACGTAGTTTCAAAGATCTAAGCGTACATACAAATAACAGACAGCGGTAACCGACTTTATTTTGTACTATGTAGTGATGAATATTTTCATGGTGGTTTCTCTTCTGATCATACCGGAAGTAGGTTTATCAACTTTCTCATTCTTAACAGAATTCAATGTTTGCCCTACCTTGTGAACATTGTATTTTCAGAATATAGGTCTTATGATGGTGTTTGAAGGATGTCTATGATTAGAGCAAAATAGTTTTGAATAATCATCTTCATATTGTGGTGGTAATAGAACAAAGATGATATTTGACGTTGAATGTCAGGACTTAATTAATCCACAGCTTTCACAAGTTTTGACTCCTGAAGGTTGTTTGTGAAAGGATTAGTGCTGGTTAACGGTAGTAGTTGGTTTAATCCGATTTCGGAACCTCCCTCACCACTTTCAACCTTGAAACGACCTCTTCATACGTCACGCGATGTCGCCAAGATGACTTTGAAGGAGTGTTCTGAGTTTCACCTTGAACGACCTTGACCTACGTCACACCTTTGACCTACGTCACACGGCGACTCAGCCAAGGTGACTTTGAGGTAGGATTTTGGGTTTAACTTCGAATGACCCACTTTTACTTCCATATTTTCACAACCTGCATTGATTTACGCGGTTATTTCAAAGATCACTTTCAACATTGAAATGACCTCTACATACGTCACACGATGTTGACAAGGTGACTTCAAACGAGTGTTTTGAGTTCGACCTTGACCGACCTTGACCTACGTGACACGCTTGACCTACGTCACACGGCGACGCAGACAAGGTAACTTTGAGGTAGTGTTTTGGGTTTCACCCCTCAAATGACCTTCATTTATTCCTCATATTTTCACGACCTCCATTGATTAACACGGCTATTTCGAAGATCACTTTTAACTTCAAAATGGCCTCTACATACGTCACACGACGTCGACAAGGTGACTTTGAAGGAGTGTTTTGAGTTCGACCTTGAACGACTTTAGCTTACATCACACCCTTGACCGACGTCACATGACGACGCAGGCAAGGTGATTTTAAGGTAGTGCTTTGGGTTCCACCTTGAATGACCTTCATTCACTCGCCATACTTTCGACAAAGTGACTTTGATCTCGAATGAACTCGAGCCAGTTACGCGGCTTTCTTGAAGTTTTCAACCTACAAGGAAATTGGGTTTTACCTTGAATGACCTTCACTCACTTCGAATATTTTCAAAAAGGTGACTTTGAACACGAATGAACTCGAGCCAGTTACGTTGCTTTCTTGTCGGGAAGGTGACTATGAGCGATTGTTTCTAGTTTCACCTTGAACGACCCAGATCAGCGTCACACGATGCAGGCAAGGTGACTCTGAGGAAGTGTTTTGGGTTTGATCTTGTACGACCTTCATTGATTCACGCGGCTACTTCGAGTATTCGACTTTGAATGACCTTCAGCTACATGGTCGAAAAGGCTTTTGTAGTGCGTTTTCAGTTCGACTTTGGGTGACTTTCTGCAATATCATATGCCTTTGCTAAAGTAAGTTTGAGGGCGCTCATATTATCTCCTTCCCTCCCCCACTTCTTAAATGAACATATGAAAAAGGCGTTACTCACTCACAGAAGTCAGTATGATATCGGGTATTGATGAAACGTCAATATTGGTATCGCAAGAACTGTCAATTCGTGGATGGTTTCACCTCTGCAGGCTTCATGCCAATGGTGCGATGAACTTTGTTGTGATATTGAATGTTATATTCGGATTTGCCACAAGTCCGAAAATCCCCTTATTATTGTCTTTCGGCGGGGAAAATTTCGACGCACCGGCTTCTGTATTTCTTTCACAACTTCCCGTTTTGCATTACTCATATTACTCCTATATGGCTTATTCAAGGTGTTGAAGTTGAGGGTTCAGTTCTCTACTATTCGAGTGCAGGTTCAACGACTGATTGTTCAACTTCAACAACTCGCTTAGTGAAAGTATCAACCAACTTGGTTATAACACCAATTCGTTTTTCCACATCACTCAATTGATCAGCTCATGCAGAAGTGATAAGTGCATATTTGTTATTGATGATTAACATTTTGGTATGTTTTGAATTAACGTATTCTCTGACGTGACGTAGCTTTGGCATAATGAATTTTTCGAAAGATTTCAGGGTTGACTCCTTGGCTTCTTTGATGTGATCGTCAAAATATCTCTTAGTTACAGAGTCTTTACCGTCTAGAGGTTCACCAACGTTCTTCAACCGCTTATTCTGAATGTCATAATCACCATGTGGTACGAGAATGAATCCAACACCCGATCTACCAACAAATGATTTACTAACAACACATCTTCAACCCCTGAATTTATCAATCGTGGTATACATAGTTAGATCGTCTGTGACTAACTGAACCAGTTTCACACTTCATGTTCATAATATTGCGGTCAACAGACTTATCCTTTTTCACGTAATTCCTCAATTATTGCCAATATTTCATTATCGTGCCCCGTAAGACCAGCCATTCGTGAACTCCAAAGTGATCGTAGGCAATCGATCAAGTCTTCGAGTTTATTCCAATGAATATAATCTATTTGCACATTTCTGATATATTCTTTTGGGTATATTGATCATGCCAGCACTTTTCTACTTGCGTTCTGCAGTGGGTTTCCATTGAATGATAATGGTAGGATTATTTCTCGATATTTCTTTCAATGTTTGTTTGAAGGTGATTGACAATGTTTCGTGGTAAATTTCATCAGTTCGGGCTTCCATTGTCTGATATTGCATAAAATGATTTGAAATTTATGAAATAAACAATAGAATTGAAAATTGAAAGAATAGCTGAAAATAACGAATATATTGAGCTTAATATCACTCGATGAAGAGACATTCAATTGTTCTAAATTGTTCTAAAATTGTTCGTTCCGTTAACCAGCTGACGAACGTCAACCCTCAAAATTCGAAACTTGTGCGAGCAATAGATCAACGAGGCCTTACCTTTCAACGTGCGATTACCCAGCAC